>VYZR01068966.1:47240-59911 GCA_013400675.1 Oxylabes madagascariensis
TGAGCCATGGAGGCACCAAGGACACTGGTCTGGCAGGTCTCAATGAAACTAATTTCTGGCTGTCTCCTGTGCAGCCAAACTCCATCACTGACAAAAGCAAGGAGCTGACCACAGTGTAAGTCTAGATGAATTTTGGATTTCAAATGACAGTGAGGTGCTTCTGAGCAGAAGTTTAAATGGGACAGCATTTAAATGTTATATCCATGAAAAGCTTGAAGTGCCAGAACTTCTTTGTGACTTCAGATCCAACAAAAAGATTTTGATGCTTCTCTTGGCTCTTGGACTGTTCTTCCCCTCATCCTTATCACCAATGCATGGAAAGGATCTTTAATCTTTAAAAAACACCAGTAGCCACCCTAAATTGTGGCTGCACAATGCTGAAGACAGGCTCTTACTGTAGGTTACTATAAACCCTCCCTTTAAAACAATGTCAAGAGTGAAGTGATGTGACAGCCCTCTGGTCAGGTGAGTCTACTCAGTGAAAAACATCTATAAATAGACATTTATTATGTGAAAAATTTCACATAAAGCCTTAGGCAGTGGGTGAGTTGTGATGCTGACAATTGACAGAGTCAGATGTTTTTTTCTATTTTACTGCTGAGACAGCTGAGTTTTAATGCAGAGTTGGGAAAAGCCAGAGTAGCTGGACATTGTCTCTTTTTTTGTCCCCAGTGTGATTTAAAAGTGGAATTCTTCTCTACTAAAAGGCACAGCAATCATTTGTAGGCAATGCAGACCCATGCGAGATCATCCCTCCCATCCTCAAAGGAAGTGTCTAAGAGGGGGTGGATTGTCCTCCCATGTGTTTATTTTCTCCACTGGTTACAGAGGGAGAGTACGAGATCAGTTTGCATTACCTATCACAAGTTTAGGTGCACTAAATTAGACAACCCCAGCCTTGAAACTGCATTTAAAAACAATAGGATGAGATAATCTGAGCCCCTTTTATGAAAGCAGATATTATAGTGAGACATCACACGTAGCTTATTAGAGGTTTGTGGAAAGCCTTTCCCCGCTCTTGCTTAAAAAGTCCAAGCATCCCAGTCGGTGAGAACTGAGTGGAGCCCACCACATCCCACTCTGCACCTCCAGGAGAAGAGCTGCACTGTGCCAGCCCAAGGGTGCCAACCTCCAGCATTTTTGTCACCATTGGGAAAGCCAGGTCATGGGGCTGTGGCTGGGACTGCTAGGCATCACCTCAGAACTAATTAAAAATCAGGATTCAATTAGTCATAAGTTCCAAGCATCTTGTAAAGCAATGAAGCATCTCTTCACTAAAATGCAAAAAATAAAGAAAAGCCACAGTGTTTACGCTGATATTTGTCTGTGCCTGTGTTGCTACTGCCAAGAGTAAACAAAACCTGAGGGTTTTGAATGAGGCTGCCAGCACTTGGGCTGTTTTTTGTCATGCATCAGGGAGGTGTGTGGATTTTTTGTGTCCTCCATAAAGCTTAACTTCACTCTCAAAACGCCCCAGCTTTTTTCAGTTGCCCTTGTAGGTGCAGTGGTGCCCTGCACTCAGGAAACAGCAGGTGAGTTCTGTGTCCTGACCAGGGGATTGAGTCTCTGTTATAAATGAAATATCCAATTTNTCAATTATTTATTACAGTCTCCATCTGGATGCCGTGGAGGTGCTGGAGGTGCAGCATCAGCTCACACCAACACGTTCCTCCCAGTGCCACCTCAGGTGTCCTCCAAGCTCTGCGGGGACAGCGTCACACAGAACCCGTGTGGGAAGGGCTGCCAAGAGTTTGGTGCAGTTCCTCCTGGAAGGATCTGTTAGAGAAACCTCCAAGCACGGTCATATTGAGTACAATTAGGCTGCTCAGAGTCCTTCAGAAGTATTTTTATATCTCTTTTGCAGGGAGCACAGAATTCCCTTCTCCTCCCACTCCCACTCCATGGTATTTGCATGGATGTTTCAAATGAGGGTTTTATTAGATGCTGCCTGTATTTAAAAAAATCGCCCAACAGTATCCATAAACTCAACAAAAGTTAAAAAAAAAGAGAAAAAAGTAAGCTTTTACTTGGATAAAATCAGATGAAGACCAATAGTCTATATTAGACTAAATTCTATATCTTATCTGAAGTTGTAAAGAAGAATTTTCTTAACACTTCTAATGAGGTGAACAAATTTGAACAGGAAAGAACAGCAGTTTGGTAGTTTGTGATATGTAATGTTTTGGGAACAATCTCCCAACAATTGTTAGCAGAATTTTTTGACAATAGAATTAGTTGCTTAAGTACATTTTGTTTTGTTTCATTTAAAGTATATTAAAAACTGAATTCTCGAGTCCATAGACCAAAAAAACCCCAAATAAACAAGCAAACAAAAACCCCCAGGAAAATGCAAGCAGGGTAAGAATCCAAATGGCCATATTAAAATTAAAGGTGGACATGAACTGTAAATATTTTAACCCTTTATTTCAACAGAGAAGCCTCAGAGAAAACATTCTGAAATTTCAATTCCTTGACCTAAATATGTTTGAAGGACTCTTATATCCCAAACACTTAGACTGAAGAAAACTTGTGTTTAGGATCATAAAATGATAGAATCATTTATGTCAGAAAATGTCATTTGTTACCTGTGAGAAGAAACTGACCCCCAGCTCACTACAACCTTTAGAGGGTTGTGGAGGGTGATAAGGGCACTTTTAAAAAGAGGTGTCCACACTTTGATTCTGAGAGGGGTCTGATCTTTCCAGGATGATTGTCTTACCAGCACAAAAAATGGAACAGGACCCTCAGGGACTGAGCTAGCCACCAACACAGATGTTTCAAAACTGAGTGAAGACGAGGAACAGGTCTCTGATGGTTTGGACAGGGCAGCTGAGTGCATGTGCAGAAGTTGATCAGTACACTGATTAATTGGATGGCGACTGAGTGTTATTGAACATCCATGCTGAAGTCCCGTTTAATGTCTTGATACCTTTATGCCAAAGGATCATGAAAAATTTTATGTGCGGTGTTTTGAGTGTATCCTTGAAGCAGTCCATGCCTAAAAGGAGAGTATGACAGCAATTGAACCTCGAATTGACTGACCATGGCATGTAAAAACATTTCATTTCGGTGTCTGAGAGCTGCACAAAAACAGAGGGAGTAAACAATTTGCACTAAAGGATTAAGATGATCCATGGCTCCAATAAATGCCTGACAAGATTAAATTTGATTTTTCTTTCCTGAGGTCAAGCTGTTCTTTGTTCCAGTAAATTTATTTAACCACATTCACCTCCTCAAAGATGTGTTTTATGTACACTGTCCATGCACCGCAGCTAAGCCCAAGTCATCCTTAAATATTGTATCATGAATGGACAACTCCTTGTGTGACCAGCAAATGACCTCCAACTTTACCCCAAATAAGTATGAAGTTTTTATCTCTGTGACAAGAGCACTTACTATTATTAGTGCCTCAGAAATGTTGCTTTTGTTGCATATTTATGTGTGGTACAGGCAGAAGGGTGTAGCAGGTACGTGTGCATACTCATGTGTGTGCATGCAAGGGAACTCTTAAAATTAATTGCCTTGGCACACAAAACTTTCTGGATCTGTTTACATTCCTGAGGCAAATTCCTTAATATAGCTGTAGTTAAACGGTTCCACAGGCTCTAAATGCGTGGCTTTGGTATGCTACCCACCTTCCCTGCCCAGGGAATAGCTGGGAACATTTAGTGCCTGCTGAGAATAAATGTGCCCCTGATATATGCACAGCAGCAACGTGTAAATACACTCTGCTGATGCTACTTAATCCTGAGGATAATGTATTGGATTTTCTGCATATTATCTTAATATGGCACAGAAAGGGGAAATAGTTTGGTTCGAAGTGTGGAGAAGTGGGCAGAGGGAGGAGGAGGGAGGGGAGTGGGGAGTGTTTAAATAGCTTCAGTAATGACCTCAGTGCTGGTGGGGGGCTCCCACTTACACCAGGAGTTATGCTGAGTGTTTGAATTGGGCAAGATTTGCCCAATATTGTCAGATAATGTGCACTGTTGAGGGCTGAGCAATGCTCATTCAAGATAACAGTGAGAAGTGGTTGCACTCCTGCAGGAGAGCGGGTGGGAAGTTCCTTCCCCAGCCCTCGAGGCCGTATCAGAGCCATTCCCAGTGACCTTTCAAGGCCAAAAGTATTAGCTGTAAGATAAAGGTTTGGAAACCAGCCTTGATCGTGCAGATGATTTTCTCCCAGCAGCCTGAGAGCTGACCCTCTTCCGTGTGGGTTTGTGGTTCAGGATAGGGCACAGTCCTGTGAGAGCCACATGACTGAGGTGGATCATCTGCAGGGCTGGAAAGTATGCAGCACACGAGAAAAGGTGCTTATGTGTTCTCCTGCTTCTGCTATATGAGAAAAACAAAAATAAAAAGGTATGGAGAAGACGGAACAGAAGAATATCTACAGCTCCTAACAGAGTGGTTCAAAGAAAGTGCAGGAGACAGATTTTTTTGGGCAGAATGGTGGGATTGAAAGGCAAGCACAGATCTGCACCCCTTCTTTTCTGACTGCTCTTACTTTGATCCCCTCTGGTAGGAATAGGATCATCTCTGAGCAGTATCTTGTTCCCCCATCGATGTCACAGAGCACATCCTCCATTTCTCCAAACTTGTCTGGTAAAGCCAGTAGCAACATGCTACACCTTCTCAACAGAATATATGTATACATCTGTTGTCTTTGCCAAGGTAAAGATGCCATCAAAAGAGTCAGTTATGCAAACGATGTTTTGAATGGTGGAGCAAGGTACTGATATAAATTATCTTGTTCAATTTACCAGGCTTTCTGGTGTTGGAGGCTGGTACTTGGGAATGTCATGTTCACCAAGATGGTGAATCACTGGAGTTTATGCAACATAACACCTTGCCTGGTTTTTTAATGCAAGAAAAAGAAATTAAGAAATCACTTTAACATTATGGAAATACATATTTGGGGGGAGGGAGGGGAATGCCACATATTTAAGGTTCCTTTTAGTTTTAGTTTTTGTAAAATTAACACTTTTTTACTTGGTGTCATATTTTTGGTGTAATCTTGGTGTCATCTTGGTGTCATCGTGGTGTCATCTACCAGTTATTTTCATATTGGTAGAGCTCAGAAACTCACACTGCAGAGAGGACCCTCCAGCATCTCTCCACTCCTTTCTTGTTGCCCCACTCACGATTGCAAATCCACAGCCCCTCTTCACAAGCAGGGGTAGGAGCTGAGGCTTCTGCTTATGGTTACAGCCCCAGGCTTCTTCCAGCAGCTCCCTGTGCCTCTCTGACCCCAGCCTGGTGCTCTTTCCACTGTATGATGATGAAAATTGAGACAGATTGAATGTTACCTGTTTGTAATGATCACAGCTTGGAACAGCACCATGGGAAAGAGCCATCAGCCATAGAAACAACATCACACAAGGAAAACAGGCCTTCATCAGTGGTGGAAATCAACAGGGCTGATGGTCCCTAAATGTATCCTCCATGTATCTAAGGGAGGAAACCTTCTCTTTCACAAGATGTGTGCTTGTAGCCACAACTCAAAGGGCCTGTGCCCAAGGAATAGGAGTTAACTGAGATCACTGAAGGACCTGTGAAGGACACAATACTAACCACAGACTTGAGCCTCCTCCTTTTGGGATCACTGTCTGCTGATTTTACCTTGCACACCTCCAAAATGAGAGCTGCCACCTTGATACCAGCCAGGAGATAAACTACTGCTCCTGCTACTGTTCTGGAGGCACTATTTACCAGCACACTTGCACTCACTTTCTTGCATGTGTTTGTTCAGAGCAGTCACATGCTTGAGCAAAGATCAGTGTTGATTGTGACGTCTGCTGAAACCCCCCTGAATATCAGTTATTGATTAAATTCTTGTAATCATTTGTAATAGATTACTGTGCTAAGGCAGCTCTCTGCACACTCGACGGGATTTGCCAGGGAATGTGGTAAGGCTTGGTCAATACCATCCTGAAATTATGTACTGCTTTATTGTACTTTGCTTTCTGCTCAGGAGACGTTTATGAGAGTTCAGAATGTAAACATGAAATTCTGACTTCAGATAAGACTTATCTAGAAATAGGCGTTAGCTACTCAGACGTTTGTGTGCATCTGCCTTTCTGTCCCTTTGTCACTTTGAAACACGTCTTTATCTCTTTTTTATGTTTTAATAGTGGCCATAATAGTAACCACCCAGCTTATTGCAAGGGAGCATGTTCTTCAGCAGTGAAACACACGGGGCTGTGCAGCTGCAACCCCGGAGAGGGATGAACAAGATGGCAGAAAAATAAACCTTTCTCGATAGAACTGCCACAGCTCAGCTGCTGCTGCAGCAACTTGGACCTGGCTCCCCAGCTGGGAAGGGATGAGAGAGGAAACAAGGTCAGAAGGGCTCCAATGTGAGCAGAAGCCAGGTTCACATCGGTCACTGTCCCTGTTCCAGGCAAACAAATCCCAGCCTGCAGCCGAGAGCCTGCGCCGCTCACCCAACCAAATTGCTGAGCTGCACCATGAACTGGGGCAGCGCTGCCTCCAAAGGCTGCACTGTCCTGTCCAACCTGTCAGGGTCTGGCCAAAGATAACCTTTCCTGAAGGACACCAGTATTTTGAAACCTCAGACAGCTCCTCAGTCTGCCCACTGACCTTTACTGAGAGGCCTGTCGGGAGCAGATACGCTTTTATCCAGATCTTGCACTGCATTTCTCAGCAGTTGAAATGTCCTGTAACACGATTCAGCATTCTTTAAAATGCTGCCTCAGACTGCCTCGGTTAAAGGGAAGTATTACTTCCCCCACGTTACTTGTAATCAAAACAATGGACATTATTATACCCTGTGCAGGCTCTGGGGTGTGTGAGTGGGAGAAAGCGAGTCACAAGTTTTACTAACTAGACAGATTGTTTGATTGCCTCTTAAAAACATCCCTAAATCTGGAACAGCAAAGCTGCAGCCACAGCCATCTCTCAAGTTTTGTGTTCCTCCAAATGAGGATTTATCACTTGCACTGATTGCAGATGGATGACTCCCCGCTGAGTCAGAGTGTTGCTCTTTTTTGCCCTGTTTGCCACTTGTTTCCCATAAAGGCACAGGATGCTTTGTGTTTTAAAGTATACCTCTGCCACTTGATTTTTCAGGTGTAATTTAGAGTTTAAAAGGAAAAACAAATAAAAACAGAATGTGGGAAGCGAACAAACCAGCTGAAGACTTCTTCCTGCCCAGGTGTTGCACACAGCAACCCCAGCTCCACCAAGCAACTCTAAATTATGAAAGAAAAGGCCATTTATAACTTGGAATCCTGATTTTTTCACTGGAAAAGTGAACAGATTTTTCCACTTGAGATGTTGATTGAGTGGGTTGTTTTTTTTCTTGACACTTCTGTCTGAAATGACAATTTCTTATATCACCCTTTCCCAGGATACATTTTGAGTTTATTTGCGTCTTCATTTTCCCATGAAAGACTAAGATTTCTCAGATTACCAGCAGTCTGTAATCACAACATCACAGAACCTGAGGTGTTCTGCAGGTGCAGAGTATATGCACACACATACACGATTCCCTCACGTGCACACACACACACACACACATCTGTCCATCCAACACTCAGAAAGGTTTTTTCTCCTACATACCACAAATAAATGAATAATTAATAATAAATAAATACACAAATAAATACTAATATATTATTTATTGTCAATAATTCGTATTTAATGTCATGTCTTCATGAGGATGGGACTAGGCTTAAAAAACCTTGTGTGGACTGCTTGTGGCTGGAATAGAAGTGTGTGCAAGGGACACATCCCACTGCCATGGGATTCATGGGGAGAACCCACTGGAAAGAGGCATTGCTGTAGGTAATAGGCACCAGCAGCATCTTCCTGGCTGCTCTCAAAGAGTAGGAATCCCCAGATAAGGTAAGAGAGGAGAGCACAGGGCAGTACCCTGCAGAAAACCTGCCAGATAACACTGGAATCCTTTACATATTCAAGCAGGATGGACCCCAGGATAAGTTTCCACCCAACAACTATTTCAGGAATGCACTTGGGATCCTGCAGGGAACAGCCCAGCCCTCAGCAGGTGAGGCCCAACCTACTTTTAATGGGAAAAATTGTGAGACAGAGTTCCCCGGGTAGGAGGCCAAGGAGCTGGAGCCTAAAGAGAACATTATACTGAATTGAAAAGACTTGCCCTTGGCAAATAAATCCTGTAAGGTCTGATAGAAAATTAAACACCTGAAAGGAAGTCTTGAAATGTCTTCCAGGGATTTACCTTTGTGCTACATATTTTACAAAATCTGGGTAGGGTATTGCATTCTTGCCTCACTGTAGGGAGTTAAATGCTCTTGAAGATTCTTGGAGTTTTGACAGGGATGGCAAAACCCCCGGGATTTTGTATCACAGGGTCCCTTTCAGTGCACTACATGGTGTCCATGAAGTGGCTTGTTCCGTCACAGCTGGGCACAGCAGGATGCTCCACGCCAGAAGCAGGGGCAGGACCTACCTGCTGGAGCAGAGTGGGACTGAGGTGTGGGGCACTTCCAAGTGCCTGCATGGAAGGCAAACCTGCAGAGAGGGTGGGGAAAGAGGAGTTCTGCTTATCCTCACATGACTTTTCAATTTCTTTGGGTGGAGCTCTTAGGAGGGATGAAGATAGGATGGCTACCAGAAAACTTGTGAGAAAGCATGCTGTAGGCTAGATTTATTTACTAGATAACATCTAGTGCAGGTAACTTGCAGCCTGCCTTACACTGAAGGTTAAAGATTTCTCTGTCTGTCCCTGAAATTCAATTTACAGGTGCACTACTTAATCCTAGTTTGGACTCTCAGTGCAAACTGAGAGACTTGGGGCCATGTTTTATAACTTCTATCCTCCCGGAGAGGAGGATTTACATTGCAGAAAGATCAGGCTGCTAACAACTACAACTAGGGAAGCTTTGCATTTCTGAAATATTTGAATAGTGCTATCCTAGCCTGTTTGCTGCATGTTTTGTTTTCACAAAAATGACATAATCACTGTAAACAGCATTTTTGTGTGGCATTGTGCATGCTGTGAATTCACATGGTAATTCCCTGAAGCATCTGTTCTTCCATATTCAGAGGTCCTTAAAAGGACCGCAGTCTCCATGTGTAGAACTTTGCATCCTAATATTTCCTGATTTCTGCCATAGATTAAGGCCATATTTCTCAAATGCATGGCAGTGAAAGAGGGAATATATTGAAGACACCTCAGCTAGATATCCTCAGAACGATCTTCCTAGCTCTCTCTTCTTGAAAGGACATTTTGGAGGACAGGGTAGGAGTAAAGTACTTTGTGAGGAGCTAGGTGCAATTGAGACTGCAGCAGTCTTGGGAAAATCTGGCATCCAGAAAGAGTGTTGGCAGTGCTGACAGAATGGTGCTCTACAGAACCTGACCAAGTGTTTTCCTCTCTAGCAAACCTTTTTTGGGCATAATTTACCCTGGAACCACTTGCATATTTTAAAGAAATCGCACTGCTGTGTAGCAGTGACGTTCCTGACAGCAGTTTCCAGCACACCTGCTGGTTTTCAGCTTTGGCAGGGTTTGTCTGGTCGGGAGAGGGATGGTCTGAGTTTGGCCCTGCAGTCCTTATGTGAAGAAGCAAAAGGAAAGAAAACACACAGCAGCTGATGACCTTCTCAGAAATCAGTTGCTGAAACAGAAGTTTTGTGCCAATAGCTGAATGGATGTGATTCATCCTGGGCTTTACTGAGTTTAGCAGTTCTTCAAGTTCGTGCTTCCATTATGTGTTTGAGCATTTTTAGAGCGAAGGGAAAACTTAAGTTTCAGCCAGAACTCCACTCCCTGTTACTCAGTTTTATATTGACATTTTTCAGTGGCATTAACGTCCAGTCACTCAACTAATCTAGTCCCATCTTAACTCACACAGGACCTCTGCTTTTCAGTAAAAAAGATTTTTAGTGCAGGACAAGTGGTAGCAACATGAGTTTCATCTGGGGAATGTCTGTTTTCCTTTCAGCACACAAAAACATAGAGCTGGGCATGTAAAAACAGACACATCTTTGTGGTCCATGTCTGGAACATCAATAATTGCATTATGATTTGTCTGGGGATGGAGCATACTCAAACCTTGGAGAAGCCAAAACAGTATTTTCTTGATACAGAGCATCACAGCTGATCCATCCCAATCTCAGAGAGCCCCTAAAATTCTAAGATCAAATCCACAGTGTGTTAATAATTCTTCAGGCTCTTCATAAATCCTTTAGTCCTCTGCCATACTCAGTCTCCCTGCTGCTAAAGCAAATAACTCCTCTTAGTGATGATCAGTCAGGGAGAACAGTTTGTGGGGGGTTCATGTCACCAATATCTTCTTTTTGCTGTTCTGTGAAGATGGTACCAAACAGAACATTTCAGTTTTGCTCTACAGTTTTTCTACCAACTGATCAACTATCATTATTTGTTGTGAACCCACAGCAGGGATTTCCCATTCAAATCCTGGGCAGGTCCAATCTTGGCTTCTATTAGCAGGAGTGTTCAGACCATTAAAGATAAGGTGGGGTTTTGTTTGGTTGGTATGATTTTTTGTTTGGTTTTCTGTTTGTTTGTTTTTGGTTGGTTGGTTGATTGGTTGGGTTTTTTTGACACTATAAATGGAAGCAAAAAGAAAAGGGTGCTGCTATGCCTGTGTGTGAAGGGTGATGCTCTTGGCATCTGTACAATCTGTGTGTGACTAAGAGTCTTATATCCTGGTCCACACTCATTTCCTTAAGGTCATCACCTCTGTTCCTCTTTGTCATATGCTTAGACTGTTTTTTCTTCTCTCCTGACCCCAAGCCTGCAGACTTCAAGGATAGGATTTTCAGAACTGACTTAATAAGAGTTTATGTCTTGAATAATCCCGACTCTCTTAATCTTTTAGCTCTGAGATGGGGCATGCTGAGCTGTTTGAGTATCAGCACATGTGCACCACACAGAACACAGGCATGGTTCTGGTATGAGGAAGTTGATGTGTAAATCAAGATTTTTCTTTGTAGCCACCCTTGATGACAAAACAATGTCTCACCTTGAGTAGAGGAGCAAGGTGAGTCATCAAATATGATGACTTCATTCTTCCCACAGCACAAGGCAGGGTGAAGTTCACCTCTTTTCCTTCCTTTCCTTGTGTGCCGGAGGGTATTTTGGAGGCTGAAATATTTCCCACACAAGCTCAGGGAAATACAGGGTGTTTAAAACCAGAAAAGACTGCCAAGATTCATGGAAACCACTTAGCAGTAGTGGGAAGAGATAGACATTGTTTTATCAAGACAAAAAACCGATATCAGAGAAGGTGAAAGGCACCTGAGAATATGGAGAACTGTCATGGAAGACATGACCTGAACACCCCGACTTTTCATTTCCTTTGGGTCTTAGTTTGTGGTTTTACTGATGCCTAAAGAGAAACAACGAACTCAGAAACCTCCTGTGAGATTCCTGAGTGCTGTTGCGCGTGCCTGGGTGTGTTTGTGTGCTGCAAACCCTCCTGTGCACCTCCCAGAACGGCAATGGTGGTGAAAGCTACACTGAATGCCCAGGGCAATCTGAGAGCTCCTTCCCAGGCACGGGGGCCGGTGCAGGTACAAATGCTAAGTTTGTGTTAGGCCTTTCCAGGTGTGCCCAGAGCACAAGGCGAGACTGATGTTGAGTTTCTTCTGAGAATCCACTTTGGCTTAAATGAAACCAAGTCCTGGCAATGCCTTGGATCTTTTGAGTGTCTGATCTGGGGGAGAGGAGGAAAACTGGGCTGAGAAATACCTTCAAGGTAGTTATAAGGAGCAGTCATCTCCAGTCTCCTGCTCTTGGACTCCAAATCCTTGTACTGTAATCCTTACAGTTAGTAAGTTCTGTGTCTGGCATTGGCCAGAACTGGAATATTATTGCTTGATTGGTCACTTTTCCCCATGTCTGGCTTCCACTTTCCAGAAATAAAGCAATGATTAGTAGCACAGGAGAAGTAAGCAACCAAATACGGAGAAAACTGCAGGCAAAGCTGAAGTTTAGCAGATTACAAACCTTGCTAGGCTCGGTGAATTCCAGGATGGGCCGTGTAGTGTTGGGAAAGTAAAGTAACACTTTAACTCGGACAAAAATCCCAGTGGTGAATCAGCAACCAATTCTCTAACATCACAGCCCTGCAAGCACGTCCATCACGTCTCAGAGGAGGGAGTGATACCTTTTCCTGGGACATACACCTTCCAAGTGACGTTCCTGAGCTCAGTGCTAAAAGAAGAACAGAGCTGCCTGGCATGTTTTGACCTGTGTGTGCACTGAGCATGCCATTGCCGCTGATGAGCTATTCTCATTCATCCTCCCTCTTCCCTTAATTATTTTTGAGAATTAAGGTCTGTGGTCATAGAAAGCACTTCTGCTCATATCCGTTGACTACAGGTCTGGGTGATTTGTTTCCATGTGAAGATATTGATATGTTTCTGAGAGATAAGGCCTTCCCTTGCAATGCAGATAAAAAGTATCTGTCCTCAGGCAATGCAAAATGCAGACAAGCTTTCCAAACAGAGAAAATTGCCTTTCCTGATTCACAGGTCCTACGTGCCATGGCTATAACGCCTGGTTCTGCCATGAACACTGCTTATCAGAAGATTTCAGAAGAGGTTACAGTGTAAGGACATCTCTGGAAAACTTAGTGGGAAATCAGTGGGCGACTATGGGAATTTGCTGCCTTGCCCCTTATCTGCTGCAGCCATCCA
>VYZR01068967.1:0-16035 GCA_013400675.1 Oxylabes madagascariensis
TGGAACTAAATTATCTTTAAGGTTTCTTCAAACAATTTTAGGATTCTGTTATTTGCCATAACACCCCCCTCAGCTCCTGAGTATCCCAGCCATGAACAGTAACTTCAGCAGCCACCTGCATGGCCCAGCACTGTCACCACCAGGAATGAAGCCAGGGATGCTGTGCTCCAGAGCGGGCTGCCAATGTCTCTTAAAACTACATGTTGGATAAAAGCAGAGAACCACTCAGCCCCATCACAGCCCCCCAGCTTGTCACCCTGCTCTCCTGCCTCTGCCTGCTCTGCTTCCCAGAAAACAGAATGGCTTCTCCTCTGCAGCAGAGCCACTCACACATGGCCAGATCTCAGAGCTCACCAGGCTCACAGGAACCAAGCCTCTTGGCTGCCAGGATGATGCTTCAGCAGTTTCTAAAAGTGGTGCCCAGTTCAGACTCTCCACAGGAGAAGGGAAATGCTGGAACAGGTTTCCAGGACAAGCCTTTCTCATGCTGTAAGCTCCCACATATATCCAAGCATCTTCCGTGGACTCAGCACAGTGCTGCACCTCCACAGCACACACAGGCTGAAAGGAAGGAGTTGGTTGTGTTGTCAGGCCATGGCTGAGGGGGCTGAAACACTCCAGAGGCAAAGCAGTCACTTACCTTGCCTGGAAGATGTCAGGTCTCAACTCCTGCAAGATCTCAATCATTTGATGTTTGTAGTTTTGACCCCCACTAGCCTCAGTTGCATTTAAAGGGAATTGCCTCTCACCCTATGCTGACCCTGGGATGTAAGGAAGGTCCAGAGCCCAGAACGGCACAGGCAGGTGACAGACAGCAACTCAAACCAGCAAGGAGGAGCCCAACTCACTACGAGCTCTGGGAAGCTAGCATCTCCAGTTCCCCTTGGATAGCCAACAGTGAAAGGAGAGAGGAGACTTGGGAAACACATGATCCAAGCCAGGACTAGCTGCAGATCAGGAGCACAGAGCTTTCTGAAGGTTCCCACCTGATGGGAAGAGGAACACTATCAAACCAGCAAAGAATTATGAAGGAAGGGGCAAGATACCCATGCGCTTCACTGCTGCCACAGCATCTGGCAAGGCAACCTCTGCTCCAATGTGATCCTCCCAAAACTTTCAGGAAGGGTCAAAATGTGTGTTTCCCCTGAGGTAAGCCCCCTCCAGCTGCAACTATGTGGTTGGGAGCACAGGGAGACATGGGACAGCAAACTAGACCTAGGTCCTACACTAAATTCAAGGAAGATGCATGCAGCACTCTGCTTCTGACACCCCCATCCTTCCAGAGTGTTGGATAAAGTAATCAACCTTTCCCCTCTGTGGAAAGAAATCCTCTCTCCTCCCCATGCAATTACAGGTAGGCTTTGGTGAGCACCATCACCCTAAACTAAGTAATGCTCCCCCACACACTGAGCACTGGGAGGTCATTAGTGTCCTGCACTTGTGCAGAAACCACTTTTATTCAGAAAGAGAAGAGCTGGACTATCCAGCAGTGATATTTCCTGGGATGCCAGTGCAGTTCCTGCAGATGTCCTGTTTTGGTACAGCTCACCTGCTGTAGCTGCTCCCAGGGAAACAACCACCCACCCACCCACCAGATCCCTGGCACACAGGTCTGGGGTCACCCAGCAGGAGCCAGCACACAACCCGACACAGCATGTGTCCAACTCTGGATAGGGTTTCCAGGGCCTGTTTAGACAGGATCAGTATATCCCCTGTATTTTCACACACTGAAAACATCATTTATACAGCCACTTCAGGCTGAGAGCTGCAGCATGGAGAGGCACAGGGGGGTGAGCAGATGCATACATACTTCCCATGTGTGCAGGCAGTGACCCCAGGCTGCCCTACAACCCTCAGCAGGGTCCTGATTTCTTCAAAATCAAGGAAAAGCTGGAAATTCAAAACTAACAGAAGTATTTTCACACATGCATCAAGACTAAAGGTCAGGAACTCCGTACATATCTAGTTTCATTTTATGTAGTTTATTCCAGCGCTAATACTGATGGCAAGAGATTAAAGGCGATGGCAAACCTGTGCTTCAGAGCTCAAGGCCATTTCTCACAGAGCCCATGAAGACACCTGCTGTAGAGACTTTAGCCTGCATTTTCCTGCTTCAGAACTCCACCCCTCACCTGGGAACATGAGGCCACCTCCCCTGCAGGAACCAACCGGAATGACCCTTACAGTCGATTCCTTTAGCACCTCATCAGGCTTCATTAGCAGCTCCGTGAGCCAGGCACCACCGCAGGTCACCCAGGGGTGCTGGAGTGGAGCCCACCCTGCGGGCTCCGGCTCCAAGGGTCGCTCAGCTCCGGAGGTGCCTCTCACTGGCCGCGGAGGCTCCAGCAGCATGAGAGACAGCAACACGGGCCAAATTCCCATCTCAGCCCTTCTGTCGCGAACCACCAGAGGGCAGCTGGAAACGCACACGGTGAATGTTCCATTGTTGAGCATTCCCCTTGCCCAGCTACTGCAGCACAGGACTGAAAAGCCAGCCCAGGGCACACGCTGCCCTCCAGGGGACAGGAGCTGCCCCCTTCCACCCCTCAGGGAAGCCACAGCCAAGCGCCAGGGACCTGACAGCACACACTGCTGCTCCGTGTTGAGCTGGTCCTCAGCTCACACGGCTCAATTCAAACCAAAAACCTCCCTGGTATAAGGAAAAGAGTTTACCAACTTCCAAGGACCACTGCATTAGGGGGTGATCAGATAAATACACCCCCTTGCTTACCCTGATGCTCTGCCAAAGCTGAGCAGTAGGCAGAGGGTAGCAGCATCAGGATGGGTCTAAAAAACCACACAGTCTATTCCCAAGAAAACCAAAAAATCAGACAGAAGCCCGGATGTAGATCAGGATTTCCCCTGTCCCTCATCCAAGCTCCTCCATCTCTTCTACAGTCAATTTACTTTGCATTCAGGCTTTAAGCCCAGCATAAGCTGTATTTTCATCTCACCTCACCGTAGTGAGGAATTGGTTGGTCAGCACCAGCTTACAAAGGAACAAGAGGGAGGAGCCCTGGACTTGCCAGTGTGTTTGTGGTAGGGCAGCAGGATATCTAGCTAAGATAACCTTGTTGTTGAGCTCCAGCCTGCACCAATGCTGCCAGGTTCTTGCACAATCCTGGACAAGTCATTTAGGGCAGAAGTTCACGGAGAGCTCCAGCCAACTCCCAGATCATGGTTGCTTTTTTCCCAGGCTCGATTTCAGGAATTGATTCAGCCCATGAAAGGGACAGATCACCAGTGGGACCAAGGTGACAAAACGAGTAAAAATTCACAACTGCGTTTCAGTAGCTAGAGCTTGTTTATTCATAGTTTAATCAGTTCAGGATCATTCTTTGCACTTTTTGAAGCAGTAATTTCCTCTGTCATGCTTGATCTTTTTAAAGAGGAATAACAGTGAGGAATGTTTCCCAGAGGATGCAGAGTGTGGGCAGCCAGGGGAAGCAAAGTAAGATACCTTCCAAGCACAGCACCCCAGAAGCACCCCATGGAAAAGAGCCAGACAGGGAGAGGGAGAGGCTGGTTCACAGAAGATAAGGCAGCAGGAAGGCTGGGTCAGGTCAGTGCTGACAATGCTCTTGCAAGTACCACTCAGAGTCTGGTTTTAAAAGGAGGCAGCTGCTGCAAATCGAGACCTAGATGGTGGCCAAGCACCAGAGGACACTGCTGTCTCTTGGGAACATGACAAAATCATTGGTCTGCTTTTAGCTGTGTGCAGCAGCAAGCAGCAGAGGCAGCAGGAGCAGATCCAGCAAGCAAAACTGACTCAGCAGCACTGAGATTTTGGGAGCCCTTCAACTCTCTTCAGTCAGGCCCCAGTGACCCAAATTCCTTTCTCTACTGGACAGCAATACCCATTTACATTTCACCTAGTGCAAATCCCACTAGCACACTCCAAAACCACTCTGGGATGTGAAACAGAGCACACAAAGGACAGAAAACCCAGGAGATTTTTACATCAATCCAATGGAATACTAAAGCAGCTGCATAGCTGCTTTCTATCAAATCTCCTTTTTGAGAACCCCTTAGGACAGGAAGGACAGACACAAATTATCCAGGCAGAGACAGTGAAGCACAAAGGGAACCATCCCAGGTCAGGTGAACTAACACAATCCTCAGAAAGCCCTTTAAGGCCACAGGCAACAGCTAACTGGGGGTGTATGACAGGTCTGTGTAATGCCATGAACCCAACTGCTCAGAAGCCTGGGTGACTCGGTTGTGTTGCAGAAGATGCCATTGCTCTTGAAAGCTCTTCTCTTAGAGGTCCTATCAAATGTGCCCATCTCTCCTTACTTGATACCCTCCCCATATTTTAATTAGGGCCATACTATGTATAATGCCCAGCGCATGACTGGGAAGGAGATGGAGGAGAGGAGTGGAGAACACAGCTGACCATAGAAGCTGCCTTCCAGGAAAGTTGCAGTGCTCAGCCTGTCCCACTGATCTCCCAAACACTTCAGTGAAGATGATCCTCACTGCATCTGATGTTCAACAGTATCATTTCTTTAAAGGCATAAGAGTTTCCCATTGCCCCACCAGGAAATCACCAAGGGAGAGCAAGAAAAGGCTCATGACTCCAACATGACAGCAGAGCACAGGAAAGCTTGGAGAGAAAAAACAGCCACCAGTTTAATACAATCTTAGCAGCAGTTGGCATTACAGCAGCCATGCAGAGTCTATGCCTGCACCAGAAAGTCCAGGAACAGCAGGATTAGCTGAATCAGCTTATATAGAGTGGAAAATTTCCACATACCATCTAAATCAGCAAGGGAGGGACTGAGCTTAGGGTGTGCTTAAAATTATCTTCTGCTCAGGAAAGCAACTGCTGCCCTGGAGCACTCTTCACACCAATAACCAACCTTGGAGTCGAGTGTCTTGGTTTGGATTTCAGGTGCATGTCCCCTACAAGAGGCAGGGCTTTTTTCCACATTAATTACTTCCCTATTTAGTCCTCAATTTCCGTATGTCAACTCCACTGACAACAGCACAGTGGGAAAACAAACTGACTCATGCAGTTTGTCACCACAGCACACTGAGTTTACCTGATACAGCTGTAGTGGTCACACAGTGGGCACAGTCCCACCTACTCCCTAACCCTCCATAGCAGATCTGCTCTCCTACCTCCTCCCTTGCGCTCTTTCTGGTATCAGCTTGACCCTGAAAACAGGGTCCACTAGCTCATCAGGAAAATATCATACCAGATGTCACATTTCCATGCAATTTCTGAATGTAACTGTCTCCCTGTACAGCTCAATGGAGCTGATGTGAAGGACATGTGGGAACACACAGTCCAGAAAGGGAAAACAGATGATCCCTGCTTCAGAGACAACCACCAGCTGATCAAGTGCCACTTGCTTTGAGTAGCCAACAGAAGCATGAATTCTGCTCGCTACCTGATTAATATTAGGAACTAGAGGTTCGCAATGAGAGCCAATTAAAACCCTCAAATCACAAACTTAATCCTTGTGCAGGAGGAAGTGGCTGTTTAGTAAAAGACTTACATGAATAACCTAAAGATTTTACTAATTGTGGTGTCCCAGCCAATAAAACACAAAGCTGCTCTGCAGCCCTCAATCCAAGCTTGATACAATTCTCAGGCATCTTCCCATCAGAGATGTTTGTTCCTTTTACACAGGACCCCATGAGCACATGTAAGGCCAAGTACAGGGCTTGGAGCTACCTAGTCTAGTGGAAGGTGACTCTACCCATGGCAGGGGGTGGAAGGAGATGGGCTTCCAGGTCCCTTCCAACCAAAACCAGTTTGGGATTCTGGGATTTTATGTAGCAGCTGGTTAAGCAGCCAGTCCAAACCTCATGTTCTACTTGTGCTCATGAGCTGCTGCAGGTATCTCAGCAGCCCTCACAAAGTGAGAGGACAACAGCCCTGAGCCACAAGTACAGCTGCAGAGGCAAATTGTCTGTCAGTAACGCGATGAAATCTCAGCTCACACCACAGACTGGTCTGCCATACCAGGATGACAAAAGTGCCACATATTCCCACCTGCCTGCAAGCCCTGTGCTCTCAAAGCCACTAGAGCTTTAAGTGGCAGTTCCAGAAGGGGAAGCAAGTGGTGAATTTGCCTGCTTTTGACAGTTTTTCATACTTTCATACAGGAAGGAAGACAGTCACCACAGAGCTCATATGAAAACCTGGCAAGAGAGAGCACATCTCACACACCTGGCCTCAGACAAACCTCTCTTCCACACTCCAGCAAAAACCAGGCACAGTGTGAAACAGCATGAGAGCTGCTTGAGCTTGTTTAACCAGTCACAGCCTGGGACAGCTATGTCCTAGCAAATCCAGGGAGCTACCAGACATCTGCAAAGCCAATGCAACACTAGGAAGAAGGAAACAGCACCACTCCTTGAAAAGTATGTTTTTCCATCATCTAGAACCTCCTGGATTCCCTCCAGAGCCAAGTTTAACCCTGCAGCCCTGATTTAACAGAACAGACTTTACTGCTTAGCCCAAAGGACTGGCACAGATCACTGCCATGAAGATGTATGCAGAGGAACCCCTTAAGGACATATCCAAGACAGAAAAGGCTTGGCAGGGTAACTCTGAAGAAGTCATAAAGGGTTCTCCCCCTCCACTCCAAAGGCAGTTTCCTGCAGGCAATCCCTTGGTCTTGCTGCTGGCTTTGGACATAGGAATTAGGATTAGCTGTTACAAGGTGAAGAAGCTGTAAGAACAGCCACCAACACATACCACCATAACCTTCTCCAGGGAGCCCAGAGTCCCAGCCATGTCTCCACACAGAAAGCAGCAATCAAAACTGAATTGCGAAGTTGAACAGCAGCACTAATCACTATGAAAAGTGAAAAACCACACATTTTGCACTAAGATTTGGGATTAGAGTACCCAAAAATGAGCTTCTTAAAAGAAAACTGAGGTTCTTTTTAATGTGCTTTAGTAATAAATACAAGTTATTTTCAACAATGTAAGACTTCAGTATTCTTCTGGAGCATGAACAAAAAGGTGTGATGAAGTGTGTGCAGTTTTGGGATAGGCATGATGTCATTTGTCCCTTCAGGCTTTCTGCTGTCTGCCCATGCAAAGGGAACAACAGGAAACTTCTTGACAAAAGAGGTGCAGGAGCCCAATAAGCCCCAAAAGCCAGCTTTTACTATTTGGAAGCACGCACACTGAGTATTTCTTTCGTTAAGAACTACCAAACCCTTGTCTTCATAGGGGTCTAACAGTAAAGATGCTGCATCAAAGATCAGAGCAATTTTGACAGGACCAAGGCCAGAAGCAGACTGACGAGGATTAAACATTAAGGAAAGACCCGAGCTAGTTCACAAGGAGGAGAGGGGGGCTCACAAGGGATATAAGTCATATTTACAAGTCCTTCACGCTCAGGAGAAAAGCAAAGGAAATAACTACCCTCAAGCAGGCTTGTGAAGATACTTTAATACATCTGAAAAGAATGCATATACAAAGAACTTAGACATGAAAAAGCATTGGTTCAACACTAATGAGTCTACAAGAAATTGAAATTTTGGAAGATGGAGAAGATTCCCTAAGTCTTAAAATTTTTGAATTCGCAAACCAAAATATATTTTTGGTAAAATCCTTATGCTACTGCAGATGGTCTTTGTAGAGACACTGCACATAATCCTCAGGGGTTGGAGGCCCTCTTACAGGTTTCAAGGTTACTCATGAGCAAAATGCAGATAAAGGGGTTCCCTCAAGTGGTCCCGATATGGTGTCACACAGAACACCAGAAGCCCCTCCCTGCACTTCCTTTCAACTGACACAGGTCTGTCTTTCCACCCCTCCTCAAAGGATGCCAAGCCATCCAGCACGAGATGCACCATCAGAGCCAGCTCCAAAACCCACTGTAGCACATCCCAGGTCCCTTCAGGTGTCCAAGCAGCAGTGTATGTGCAGGTCACTGTAAGCGTTTCTCTAATAATTAAGGATTGGCAGAAGGTAGATTCGTTAAAACCCAACTGACCCAGCTAGGCGTGTTTCCAAAGGCGCAGTTATTTCTTCAACATGAGCCAAAAGATTATGATGGCAAAGATTAAGGAAGAGACTGGCAAGTTAGTTTCAAGTCTGATAGTGCATCCAGAGAAAATAATTCTCCGGTTCCTAAGGCTTCATAACTTAGAGGATGGGGTATAAATTTATGACCTGCACAGTTAAAAAGCCAGGGGAAAAAGACGCAAGGCAACTTCAGAGAAGATGTATTTTCTGCAATCCTTCTTAGGGGAGCACCAGCTTGGGACATTTTGCTTTCCTGACTAAAGTCTGCTCATACCCAGGCTGCTGGCTGGCTGCAAACAGCCCTACAAGGTCTAGAAACCAGAACCAAGTCTTGCCATACCGGCGTAAGGGGCAAGACTTCAGTTAAGCAGCCTAAAATTAGTCTGTTACAGAGAAAGTCATTGAGCATGCCTCGATGTTAAACAAAAAAAAATTAGAAACAATAAACAAAATAAAAAACTAGTAATGATCAGTGTCTTCTGGTAATACATAATTACTCAAAATTAACTAGTTTAACTGAATTGAGGGGCACTGGGGAATAAACACTAACATTCTCATCTCACACAGGGATCGTGTGGGGGAGATGGGAGTGCAGGGCATTTGTCATTATTGCAAAAACAAATTTTAAAATTTGTATCTTTAGTTTGATTTTAACATTGCTTTTAGTATGACATCAAACACCAGCTTTGCAGAAGGGGCTGTGGAGGGACGTTCATAGCAGCACACACCTGCGAGTCTTCTTCGGCTCCGGGGGCTCCAGGGCAGCCAATATCGCTTCGTCAAATACATTCTTTAGGCCTTTCTGAAAAGGGGCAAAGAGAGAAAGGGGCAGTCTCATTTTTGAGTTTTCACACAAAACAAAACCCCAGAAAGCCAAGTGGCAGCCACACCCCTCTAAGGACACATGGAGATTTGCCATCCCCAAAGCCTGCCTGCCCAGCGAGGCTCCGTACCACTGCTCCCTGCAGCTCCTGAGCACAGCGTCTCATTTTCAGAACAAGAGAACTAATCCTCAGAGAGCACACCAGTGTACTTCACAAGAAGCAAAACACACCACCAAAGTCATTTCCTTCAGGCAGCTTTTATAAGTAACTGGCTACTCACGTATTTCACATGCTAATGACAAAGGAGAAAGTGCTGCATTCAGATGGAAGAGCTCAACCCGGAGCACGCCTGGGACAACACACACCCGTGTGTCAGTGGAGGAGAGACAAGGCAAGCATGCAATGATAACCTGGTCCAGTACATGCTCTGGTCGGGCATCCAGCCCCAACCACCCCAGGGTTAGAAGCAGCCAGGCAGAGCCCAGAAGCTGCCATGGTAACAGAAAAGTCAGGCTGGGAGGAGTACAGAAGGGTACCATAATGTTAAGGATTAAACTGGAGCCAGGAAATGCAACTTGAATAAAGCTTCATCAGTCATTTATACAAACAACTGCAATTTTTAATTTCAAAATTTAAAGACAAGCTACAATCGATGTTTTTTCCTTAAAACAATAAAAATCAGAAGCACCACAGTAAGCAGCAGCTTTACATCTTACAGTAACAGGCTTTATGGATCTATCATTGAAATGAAGAGCTCTACCATGTTAGTGAAAGCAAGAATTTTAACAGTTCATAAAGCAGTAGCAAGTACATCAATATTTCCTTCCCCCCAAGGACTGACAGATACTCCACTATAGCACAGACAGCCAAAGCAACAGCAACAGAAAACATCTCACTGCACATAGGAGAACCAGAAAACCCTTCACGTTACAGTTTCATTTGCAGATCACCAGTTCAGGTACTTTTGTCATGCAAATACAGTTAAAAGTCACAAGTAGAAATGGAAAACACACGCATTGTTTCTTCCAGTTGGATTGAGGAAGATCAAACATCATCTCTTATTTTTTTTGGTCGTTCTTTAAATAACAATGTAACCAAATCCTTTCCCCCAACAGCCTGAATTATAAAGCTAGCCACACCTGGCAACCCAAGCAGCAGGGAGTTAAGCGAGTCCAGTTCATGTTCCACAGTCACAATGTTTTACTAAAGATCTCAAGTACTGTTTTCAGTCCAAGAGCTAATACAGAGGTTGCTCTAAGATGGCAAGGAGGCACAACAGCTTTCAATCAAGGTGGTTTGATTCATTTTTAACCAGGTTTCTACAGTAGTGGGACAGAGGAAGCAGCAGCAAGAGGGGAAGAAGAAAGTTTAGAATATACAGCACTTCCTTTTGGGCTGAGTTTCCGGAGGCTCGAGGGCAGCTAGGATAGCCTCATCAAACACATTCTTCAGACCTCTCTACAAGACAGAGGGGAGGAGAAAAAACAGCAGCCAGGTTAGAGGATTAGAGAAAACAAGCAGATACAAAGAGCATTCAGGAGCAGGCTGAATTCACAGAGGCAGTAAACAGATCTACTTTGCAAAAAAACAAAGTAGATCCCAGGAGAAAATCTCATTTACATGACCCAGAAGTCAATGACAGAGACAGAACATGTCACAAGCCAAGTGGACAAAATCAACACTCAGAAGGGCAGGGCACAAACACAAGAACGTGGGGGCGGGGGCCACACAAAGGGTGATGGTTTCCACTCCACTGCTGTACGTACACTGAGGGAGTTTACAGGGGAATAAGTCAAGCACACAGCAGCTTGCCCCACCACAGGGACACAAAAGGTCAGTTAAACCTTTTGTCATCACCCACTGTGGATAAGTGAACACCTCAGATGCACAGACTACTGCTCCCATCTCCCCAGGTGACAATGGTCCACAGCAAAGACTCCAAAAAACTCCTCTGCCTTGTGAATTCAGCCCCTGAATAACTGAAGGTTTCCAAATGGCTGGGAACACACAATCTGGGATGGAAGCAGGACCACCCTGGTAAGCCATCATCACCGGCAGTCACTAACTCTCAGTCTTTAGAAGTGATGCAATACCTTACCAGTGCTACTCTGACACCGGGAGCCAGCATGGAAATGGTGCGTTTCAGTTATTCAGTTTAGTTGCCAAAGCAAGTGTAACCACAGGAAGACAGGAACAGCGTTAGGAATGCAACAACCGGGGTCCAACACCAGACAAGCAGTGACAGAGCTGCAGGACTCTGCAGGGGTTGCACCTGAGCACGGAGCACGCACTGCGTTTGCTGTGAGCACAACAGCAACAGTGCAGGGCGTCACCACTCCCACCCGACTCTGCCAAGTTACACACCACACCAGAAGGGAAACCTGGCTCAGTTTAGGCCAACTGGACTCGCCTAAATCTACTGTCATGAGTGCACCCTTCAAAAATTCAGGAGAACTGCTTTGTGACAGCTGAAGGCAAACAGAAAAGCTTCAATTACATACTGTAAACAACTGTGCAAAACTTAGACTTCTTTTAAGATCATTCAAATGTAACTGGTTTCTCCCTTACAGGTTATACTGGATATATCCCTTTTAGAAGGTCTTTAATCTTGTTTTACTGAAGCACATACATGGGAGACCTCTAAGGCAGTGCCACCTGGAAGCATTTAAGGCCATCACATTACATGCAAGATTATACTTGAAACAGTAGTTTAAGGAAACTACAACATACATTCTGTGCATTCTGTACATCCTCCCCAGCAATTCTTTTCTTTCAATGAGTTGCAACTCAGGCTCACAAAGAGCTAAAGACTTCAGATAAATAATGCCTCTGAAGTATAAATAGTAATTAGATTTCCTTTCTCTGTGGGAATAAGGCTGTAGCATAAAATCAATTATGCACCGTTAGACAGATTAAGAACCCAGGCAGGGCAAGAGTCAAGAAAACAATTTTACTTAAATTCTCTTATTCAGGGACTCTTATTTTCATATCGCCTGGGAGAAATTTGTTCAGGGGTGCAGAACTTGGGATTTGTTTTGAAGGTCCTAGGAAAAAAGGGAAGAGGATAAAAAAAAAGGAGTGGGATAAAGTTGTTGTGAAAATGGACCAGGGTTAAAAGCCTGGATGACCAAGACTCACAACATGAAAGGAAGAAACTGTGTTCAATACCACAGGCACACAGGCCTGTTAAAATCATGACTTTCATGTTACACTGGGAACAGGCTGAGATTAGGCTTCCTTTACTCCCTCTGTTTATGGACAGCTTAAGGCACTTCATACATCTGTGTCAAAACTGACAGCCCACCATCAGGAGGGAAAAGAAACCGAATTCAGCATTCTCTCTGGTGCTAGGTACTAGGATTGGGCTTCAGAAAGTCCGAACATTTGACCCAAGAGTAACAGAAGTAACAACTGCTGTAGTTGCAATCTGTCAGTCATCCTTTCCTAGCAGCAAAGGCTTACCTACTTGTCACAGCAGCACTGGGCCCTATTTTGTAGAGAAAGGTTGAAGATGGACACTGAAAATGCCTTCATCACAAAAAGGGATTCCACAACCTGAGGAAAAAACTGGCTCTCCAACAGAGCAGTCATCCAAACTTGTTGAGAAGATACTCTGTCTTTACAGAAAAAACTCAGGAACTCAGCCTCTCATGACTCCCATTGTACAAAAAAAAATAATGCCAGCTCCATAATCCATGAGTATTTGCTACTGTGGTGTCAAAGTAATTTGTAAATTAGTTGGGAAGAAAAAAAACACCCTGGACTGCAGAGGTGAACTGCACAGACAGCATCCAAGGCAAAGAGAGACTGAACACCCAGCTGAGTCTCACTTCAGCTGAAATCAGCTACTATAGCATTGCCTTGCAGGTAGGAAAACAACCCTCCTGGCCAGGGAAGCAGCTGGCTTCCGTGTTCAGCAAGCTGCCAGTGAGGTCACTGCAGGAGCTGCACACAACCCTCCCAGATCAGCTACACTGCTGTTCACCCGCTACCGCTGACAGATCCAGGAAAAAAGAGATCCAGTGTTTTGTGAGTCAACAACAAATGCAGGGAGAAGAATGGAGCAGATGCAAACCAACGAGTTGTCCAGGTGAGAAGGCTTCTGAACCCTCCTCCCAGGTCACTCCTGACTCCTAAAATCATCACTCGGTATACAAGCACTAACGCTCTGGAAGAAAATTCAGGCTGAGCTTCCAAGTGCATAAAGTTCTTCACTGCAACAGATACACATTAGTCTATCTGGAAATAGAAAGAATGGATAAACACCGACATTTTTATCAAATCAACTCCTGCTCTGGTAATTCTAAGTGATTCCATGCAATTTGAGCAGACTAAAGCTCAAGTCCAAAGTAAGTCCAAAGCTACAGAGGAAAGGGTCTCAGAGAGCAATACAGGACAAAGGCCCTGGCAGGTATTTACCCAACTAGCAGGTTCACAGCATTCAGGCTGTGCCAGACACCATCTAAAATGGTATTTTGGGGCTGAACTGATCCAAGAAAATGACAGCTCAAGCATCAACAGCCCTCAGCTCGCCTGTGGGCAGTTAGGAAGCATGGCCAAGAGCAGCTTTTGATCAGGGATTCCCAGGAGGAACAGCAGCATGCCTCAACACACCACATCCAGTGCCAGTGTCCTGCATAGCTCCAGCAAAGCCACCTCCTTCACAGGAGACACCCAGGCAAATCTTTGTTACAAAAAAAGCCTGAGGATTTTAAATGGAAGAGTCAACATGCAATCTGGGCAGAAGGGGCAAGATAAGTAGAACTTAAGGCTTTGTGAAGTTTGGTAATAAAGTTTTGTGCTCAAGGAGATGAATGCACAACATAACTGGAAAGAGTGAGGGGCTTGATACTGTACACCCCTGGTTCCATGCACATCAGAAAGGAACAAATGTTTACAGACCAGCATTAAGGAAGTCGTTAAAAGTGTTATAGTCAATTCTGCAAGAGTAAGAACCTAGGATTAAGTTCCCAGAGTATCCAAAGCCAAGGCAACAGGTCAGCTAGCCAGAAAATAGCTCTCACTCTAGTCTTCCTAACTGAAAGGGAAAAGATATTTGAGTTTCTTGGCTCTCAAATCAGCTACTTTAATTGGCTTTTGACTCGCATTCACAAGTTATAAACTTGATATAAGAACTGTCAAGAACTACTTAATTGTTATTTTCTGTTTCAACAGAACTTCTATCTGAAGGAAGAACACAGGAAACAGCTCACCACCAGCTGCACAGGAAGAGAAGGCAGCTCTCAACTATGAAGGTTTCCGGTCTTAAAAGTGCCAGCATTAACTTTAAAGAGAGGCTTTTTTTTTGCTTTGCCTGCTTGTTTCAGCAGTGAGGTGCACTGTGTCCCAACTCAATTATTGTCCATAATGTACCTTCTAAGTTTCAACAGTTATTTTTCTCCAGCACAGAAGCAAACACAGCAAGCACATCCTCCTCCATCACCCCTCTACACTAGGCCGATTTTCTTTGTACCAGTGCCAACTCTCAGTGCCTTAGAACAACATGACAAAGAGAAAGCTACAGTGTAAATAGCAGAAACAGAGCTTACACCCCTTCATATCCACATCGAGCTGTTTTTCCCTGGAACTGAAAAACGTATGGAATAAAAGCGAGCAAAAATGGTCAAAGACCAACCCTTACCTGCGTAAGTGCAGAGCATTCCACGTATTTTACAGCCTTCAGGTCCCGGGCCAGCTTTTCAGCAGTCTCTGGAGTTATGGGCTTCTGCTTGTTCTTGGCAAGTTTCTCAATTGTTGAGGGATCATCTCTTAAATCAATCTGGGTCCCAACAAGCAGAAAAGGAGTCTTTGGACAGTGGTGAGTAATTTCAGGTACCCACTAAAGACAGAAGAGACACAGCATTTGTTACTAACCACCTAAGATAACTCCTGACACACTTCAGCAGCTCTGTTTTCAAGCAGAGTTCAACCTACCTTTTCTTTCACATTTTCAAATGATGAAGGAGAGACCACTGAAAAACAGACCAGAAATACATCTGTCTGTGGATAGCTGAGGGGTCGTAATCTATCATAGTCTTCCTGACCTAGAGAGGAAGAAATTAACACTGTATTAGACCCAGACAACAAAATCCTGCCCTCTACAGGGAGTCAAAATGCACATTTCATCACAATAACATTGTTGTGATTAATCCTAAGCAAAGAGCCAAGCATATGGTGAACACAAACATTTGAAAATCTACATTTCAAATCCAGAATTCATTCAGTTGCTACGTAACAGTGAGCTGCTGTAAGTCACAAGAAAGCTGGGAAGTCTCCAATACATTTCGAGACCAAACACCCTCAGACTGCATAACACTCTCTTCAATTACAAAGTTGCAGAACATGGATCCAGTTATAGATGAGGTTCCTCTGCACCTAGTCCATTCATTACAAGTATTATGCCATCAAATTTCATTACCCTGCAAAAAAACCCCTTCTCTTTGGAGGGGAGGAAAAAAAAGTTTTATTCACAAGAACATTCTGACTGATGCTGTGAGCACTCAGTGAAGTGTCTCCAGGCATGAGGAGAATGTGGCTGGTACACAACTGTCCGTGACCAGGCCACTCAGCAGCATTCCCCTAAAACTGAAGTCCCAGCATGGGCTGCGTTTTGGAAGAAGCCAGCCTCTTCCCTTTGAGTCCCTAAGCATGGGCAATCTCTGCAAGGTACCATTAGCACTGATCCACCAGCCTGACTCTGTCCAATCTCATTCTTAAACCTCCTCCTGCCCAATTCAACAGCACCGCTTTCAGAAAGCCAATTTGGCTCTGAAGCTGCTGCACTTACTGGCAACCAAATCCCAAACACTTGTTTAAAATGTCTCAGTTTGCAACTAGTGCTGTCTCATTCATTATACAGGACAAAGACCTACAAGATCTTGAAGGAGCTGACACAACAGCCAGGACACCTCAATGGAGAAGACCTACAGTCTGAAGATGGAAATCTAGACAGCTCATTTCATCTACTGTGCTTGGCTAGACACAGAGGAGTAAGCACTGACCAGAATCATAGTCTCAGAACGGTTTGGGGAGGAAAGAACCTTGAAGCTCATCTCATTCCAACGCCCTGCCATGGCCAGGGACACCTTCCGCTAGATCAAGTTGCTCCAAACCCCAGCCAACCTGGCCTTGGACACTTCCAGGGATCCAGGGGCAGCCACAGCTTCTCTAGGAAACCTGTGCCAGGGCCTCACCATCCTCACAGGGAAGAACTTC
>VYZR01068967.1:25239-40046 GCA_013400675.1 Oxylabes madagascariensis
GTAGTCACTGACTATTCTAGCAACATGAAACACTTCCTTCCCTAAAAACAAAGATTTAGAATTAAGTGAGAGCACAACTGGGAGAGCAGGTGCTCCTACCGCTTGCTGTCCACGGGTCTACAGTTGTTTGCACTGTATCTCACTCACAGAGTCCATCCAGAAAATGGATATTCTGCATAGCAGTCAAGTAGCAAGAACTGACCAGATACAGGAGAACTGACCAGCACTGCCGAGTGACGTGGAAGGCAGCAGCAGGGTAAAAAGTAACTGATGTGAATAAAAAGTAACTAAAAGTGACTGATTCTCACTTTTCCACGCTATATTAGTCAGTCTCCAAGAGGAAGGGAGTCTGTAAGAACACGTATGAGGGCATGCACGCCACCAAGGTTAGTTCAAAAGGGATCTCATGCTACCCCACCCCACCAAGCCCAAAGAACAACAGGAGCCATTCTCACACTTACCGTTGGTACGTATTCCGATGGGAATTTATTTGTTGTGTAAGAAATTAAGAGACAGGTTTTACCAACAGCACCATCACCCACTACTACACACTTGATCGTCTGCATAGCTGAAATCTACTAGAATATCAGCTCCAAAGAGAACCTAGAAGAAAAAAAAAAGAGATACATATATTTAGATGTTTCCCATATGCGCTAGATAGCCATGCACATCACCTTTGACTGAAGCCCAAACCACTAACAGCACACGGGATACATGAAAACATGACATTCCTAAATGAGCTGGTAGATCCTTTCCCTCCACCACACACATAAAGCTGCTCACATTCATAAGCGAAAGAATTTTTGCCTAGTTACCTAGAGGTGGGCAAATACATCTTTGGGCTTTTCCAGACTAGATTTTTTATGCATGGAAGCATCTAGCCTCAGATGCACTGAAAGCTGGAAGCGTAAGCTCTGGTCTTGAGAGCTGCTCAGGAACACACCTGCCTTCCAGAGAGGTCCCTCTGGAGAGCAGCTCAGCATGAGACACACCAGCAGTGTTTATGGAATGAAGATGAACGTGTATAGACAGAAAGAAACACGATTATTTTCTTCTTTCCCTGCCTTTTAAGCTCTAAGCAACATTTTACAACTTTCTGGTTGAAATTGCTAGTTAATACACCACTGTGAAGTGTTAACAGCACTGAGAGCTCAGCAGAGCATTCAGATCCCAAGGGGATTCCTCTTTAGATATCACAAGATTGAAATGCACCCAGCTACTCCAACACTGTCCCAAAGCAAAAACTTTAGGACTCGAACTAAACCAGCATGCATCACCAGTATCTCCTCCAAACGCTTGCTGGCTATCTCCAACGCTGCACAGCTGTTCTTCATTTGTGTATTACTTTAATTAGAGGTGTACCAGGCCTCTGGTCACGCCTTCACATACGCGTGTGAAATCCTGACCCCAGGAAATTAGTGGCTAAGCTCTCACTGACTGTCAGCATAATATCATCCAAAATACTTTCATTTACAGCAACAAAGACTTGCTGCAGTCTTTGTAAAGTCCTGACGGGGGACAGGGGGTGTTGCAAGCAGCAAATTTGCCATCACAGGAACAGCAAAGCTCTAGCCAAGCAAGGATGCTGTCACAGCTCTCGGGTCTGGGTAACTGCAGGTCAGGGTAACTGCATTAAAAATCCAAATCAATCCCTCCTGAACTATGCATTTGGAGACTTCCTGGGGATTTCATGTCTTACAGTAATGTAAATAAAGTACAGTGCAAATCCGTATTTTTGAGGCTTTAGTCACAGCCAGCAACATGATTTGATGGTGTATATCACACCATCATGCCTGCAAGGAAAGGAAATTGCTAGGGACTCAAAAGAAACATACCACCCCCAGCTCTTCTTCATATACTGCAGGAATGCTCTAAGATTTCAAGGACAGCTACCTTCATAATAAACATCCTCAAAAGGTCCTAAGAGCAGTACTTGTAGGGGAACACTAGTCACCACCACCCCCACAAGACCCAGACAAAACCACAAGCAGTTTTAGGAAATGGCAGCAAAGATTCTCAGAGCAGTCCATCAGCCAGCATCTGGCACACCAGGCACTCACGCTGCCATCCTCATCTCTGCATCTTCTTTCAGCAAGCACAGAGACAATGAATGATGTGTGTAAGCATCAGGTGTTGCCACCAGTCCTCTACTTGGTGCCCCATTTCAATATCAATAGAATCTACTGATTTATGCAGATTTCAGTTTCCCAGCAGACATCCAGCAGGATGCACTGTGCAGATGTAACAGTATCAACAGGCCCTTCGTTAACACAACAGAAAGCTCTGCAATTTGGCCCTGAAGCAAACACATATTTACTCAGAAGGACAAAGCAACTATTTATATTTCAGAAGACATCCTCTGTATTCAGGCCAGTTTAACTGTTCATATCCAAGTGCTATTATTCAATATTGCCTCAGTTGCAAAGTGCTGCCACAGCTCTGCCTTGCCATGCTGTCAGCACTGCTCGATCCCAGAGAAAGTCCCATTTCAGAACAAAACAAAAGCAACCAGACAGAAAGCAGGCAGTGGAACAGCACAATCCAGGCCCATATTAAGATAGTCTTCATGCTCAGAGCAAAGGTGCAAGGGGATGAGCTACTCATTAAGGTGATTTCAAAAGGAAAACACACCAAAACTCAGGCAGAGCAAACGAACCCAGGGGCATTCCAGCTTGTCACCAGTATGCCCCACTCACATGGGCAAGACAATTCTACCATCGGCTTTTTGGTTTGGGCAAAGCCCAAAGCATTCAGTTCTGCCACTGCTCAGTGCAGCTAAGCTGCTGCCTCCAGGAATTCCTCTCAGAGTTAGTGAATGAGGTACAAAACAAATCTCCACACTGGGTTTCCCAGCCACTTCTCGTATGTTTTTCCAATTTCCACTTGAATTTGTTACACTGCCCAGCCAGTCCCTGGAACTCCTGCTCCAGCTGTCCCTGCTCACCGCGGGGCTGGCACAAGTGGAGGAACATCCCTCTCACGTAACAGCACTCACAGTCAACCCTTTAGAGAAGCACTCTTTCCAGCCAGCTCTCCCCTGGGCACACCAGAACTCCTCCATGCTGTAATCCTCCCTCCCTCTTCTACCTGCTTCCCCAATTATTTGCATTTCCTTGCTTACCTGTAATTTGCAGGTTACACATCTGCTTCAGACCACCTGTCCAGAGCCCAAAAAGCACACCAGAGATAAAATCCTGGCTCTGAAGCACTCCCTGTGCTCACTGCAACAGACCAATCCATAACTCTCTATAAACCCAAATTTTGTATAATACCAGAAAAACTCACATACATCTTTGTGAAAAGAAAAAACATGGGTTCAGTATTACTCTTTAAAGCTCATTACTCCATGGAGCACAGTACTAGAAAGTGTCTCTGGTCACAGAGTGTGCTGCAAGCTTTCACTTCTTCCCTGTCCTTGGACACAGCGAAGCCCCCACGCTGGCACTGGGAGAGAAGCTGCTGTTCTCTGGCAAGGGCTCAGGTCAGAGGCCGGGGCTGCCACAGCTCCAGCTGCACACATACACTGCACACAGCTCCAACAGTGAGCTATCACTCCATCCACGCAGTTCCTCTCACAAAGAACACCAGCACTGCAACTCAAGAGCATCTACAGGAGCACTGCTCATTCCCTCTGCACCTCCAATTCCCTCTTGAAGTGAAGCATTGTTGTGGTGCAGATCAACGACTCAAACACACACACACACACCTGGTAAAGCAGCATGCAATACCTTTTTCTACCAGGTGACCTGATCCTTTCAGTTTTCTGGCAGTGGGAACAAAACAGAGAGCAAATAACCCAAAGCCTTGCTCTGGAGCCTAAAGCAGAATCTGAATGGCACAACGGGGGTCTGGAAAAGCCCAGGAAAGGCTGTTTTCTTTCTTTTTTGTTTTTTCCTCCTTTCTAAAACACAAAACTAAAAGCATTTACCATCAAAAAAAAATGAACTGGACCACAGGAAGTTCTCTAAGAAACAAGTACCACTGCTCTCACATAAGTTGTTCAGTTGTGGTTCCCTCACCACAATTAGACACTTCAAGATTACACATTAAAAGGAACAAAACAAATTTGAGCACATCTCTTGGGTAAAGACATCCCCCCACATTTTTTAATGGATGTATAACTTCATGTTTAAATACTGAAATAAGATGGTGTAAGTTTTAAACAGATTTAGAGTGTTCAGCATAGGTTTCCAAAGTCTTGGCAGTGGCAAAGTGGAGTTGTTGAATACATTATTTTCCTTGGATTAGCAGGCTTTCTAGATTAGCTGGTTGAGCTACCTCATGTTTTGCACTTCTAAGAAGTCCGTAGATCACAGCTGAAAACAAGCTCATTTCTAAGTAGCTTAGATTCACTATCCTGGGACCTCCTCTTCCATAGGAATAACTTTAAGGATACACACATCATTGACTTGTGGTTTAAAAGTAATTTAATCCAATTTGAGATTAACCACAGAATAACTCATCCCCAGAGTGCAACAAGGGAAATAGAAACAAAGAAGTTACAGAGGCTTTGGGCTTCTTTCCCCCCAGAAGTCACCACCTAATAAAAGGAAGTCTGTATGTACAACACCCAGCAGAGAGAGCACTCCAAGCAGTTTTAAATATCTGAGGGAATTGAAACAGACTGGAAAGCACTGAAGTCATCCCAGCCTGAGTGTGGTGAGTGGATTTTGAGCCGTGTAATTGTGAGCCATCTGGCCAGGCCCAGACAGGAGAGCTGATAAAGACTGGGAATGCAATGCAGGTCAATATGACTTGGTTCTCTTCAAGGAGTTCTGAAGATTTCTTAAAAACATAAATAAAAGTTACAAAAAAAAGAATCAGAGCATTGCACTGATTTCATCTTTTAAGCCTCTCTGTAGTGTAACAAAAAACTTCAGCAATTCAGTAAAGTACAAGTTAACTAACGATACTTGCAATATTTGCTGAATTTTAACCTGCTCAACATATGATCACAACAGCAGGATTTCAGAGAACTCAACACTGTCCTAGAGAACTGGGATCTAGCATCTGGAAAATGGATTACACAGCCATGTAAACTCTGTCAAATTCATAGGCCCATTTTAGAGAATTTTGCTTTAAAGCTCAGTAACACTTTTGTGGAAGACAGCTGATCTGCATTTAGGATTAATTCCAAAAGTGTTAACCGAGATGCAAGTAATACAACAAACAAGGAACTGAAGTCTCCAGTGGGACATTCTGGAGCTCAGTGATCCTTCCTGGGGCAAAGGAAATTCTGGAGCGATGCACTTTGATCACACAGGCCTGTTCGAACACCAAGACACGGACCAATCACAAGAGGCTGAAGAAATCCACGGTACCTGTGGCAGGTTCCCACTGACTGAGCACAAGCCACACCATCCCNTGTACGTGCAATCTGAAGGAGAAACCACAAGCCTTCAAGCTTGTTAAAATTTCTCCAACTTTTAAGCTACTGAAGTTTGTTTTCAGGTTAAAATGTGTACACTCTCCCAGCCAAAGGAAATTGTGCTGTCAGATCTGCCTGCATGTCCTGAACTCGCTTCCTGCCTCGGCAGCACCACCACTTCCTCTATCAGGCAGGACTGAAACTGCTGCCATTTCGTCACTGGCTCACTGCAAGATACTGCCAACTCAGAACCAATTTGTGCTGCTCTCTGGGATACACCATTAGCTTATGAGTTCAACCTTAACCAGTCCATCACAGCTTCCAGATCCTGTTTGGGCACCTGCTCCGCATTCCAAGAAAACAAACAGCCATTTCTGAAAACTAAGATTTTTTTTTTTCCCCCATCCAATGTTATTTTACAGTTAACAGTTTATTCATCCAACTCAAAGCACTCAGGGGTCCACACTGAAAGGAACAATATTCATAAACTTTTACTCATGATCTCTGGTAACTACTTTTGCCCTTCCATGGTACTTTCATTTCATATCCTATAAAACCACACAGTTCTAAATGCAGTCTTCCTTTGTACTTGATAATTTCTTCCCCAATTAATCCAATCCATTTCAAGGTCCTTGCCCTCAGCCACCTCTTCTAGCCCTACTACAAACTAACACTTTTGCTTTTCAAAGTGACAAATCTCTCCAGTCACAGGGGCACCAAGGACAGGTACTTGGCTGCTACAATCCCAGCAACCTGATTTGCCTCCCCAGAGATACCTCCCAGCATTACATGGAGGTACTCTGTGCCTGTATTACAAACACCACATGGCAAAGGTCACCCTGTACAACACACTTTTTCTCTGCAGAGATCCCAAGCCCCTAACGAAGGGACCACATGAGCTCAGCTGCCAACTGCAAAGGGAGAAGACCTTGGACCTCTTGGTACCATTACAAGTCTGTGATGCAAAACACAAACAGAAGCCACTCTCTGATTCAGAGCTAAACACCAGAAAAACTAACTGGCACAGAAGGCAAAACAGAGTAGTATCACCACAGCCAGAATTCTCCCCTGCACATGTGCAGCAATCATCTACAGACACCATGAAAATCCTCCAGCCCAAAGCCCAGCTTCCAGCTTGCTAGGAATCATCTTCTTCATGAAGATCTCACTCCAGAACTAAACACATCTGCCACTTCTATGCCAGTAAGGTGGTAAATGACACATAAAAGAATATATTAGGTTCTAAACCACCTGGTGCCCAAGCTCAACTGCCCATCCTGTCCGCAGCTTAGACTGCTGGAGACATTTAAGCTCTACACACAAATACACTTGTTCCCAGAGGTTCCAAGCCAAGCTTATGGCCTGGGTCTTTAGTTTCTTAGGTGAGGCTCAAACTGACTGCTGAACTACAAAACAGCAGAGCACTGGAGTTCCACTCCTCTAGAGCAAGGCAAATCTTGAAGTACAAGCTAAAAACTGCAAAAGCACAAGGGGCGGACTTGAGATGCAATCTTGTACTCCATCAGTTCAGGATCTTGAAGAGGATATCCTGCTTCAAGCATTGTTTTGTGGTTAACTGTCACTAACAGATCAGACACAAACCTTTAAATACTACCAGTTCTCCCTGCAGAGTATAAATTCTGTCTCCAAAAACCAGTGTTGCTGTTCACTTTATAAGTGTGTCTAATTATGAGACAGAGCCACAAAAGTCCAGTTGCAGCAGAAGCTGTGTCAAGATAAACACAAGAATTCAGGTAAAGACCTGGATCTGCAGTGGGTGGGTTTTTATCTGAGGTTGAAAAGACCGAGAGCAGCAGAGCATACTGCTGGGCTCCATCCCACACACCTGCTCACACCAACAGTCTCAACCAGGTGCTGGATGTCAGCAAGAGAAATTTGTGGGTAGGCACACAAAAACAAGCAGTGGGAAGAGGCACAGGACCACCATCACCAGCAGAGCTGGATCAATACCATGACAGCCCTGATTTAGCTCATAGGCTCCTGTTGTTCTTGAAACCCACAGAGTTTGCTATCATGATGGGAATCCCTGTCTGAGGTCCTCGAGCATCCCTTAATCCGCCACTCAACAGAGCCTGCATATCCCAACACCTCTGCAGGTTTGAAGGTCCCAATCCTGGACAAGTTACTGTGAATTGCCAAAGAAGCAGTAAAAGATCTCTTCTCAAAATGCAACTATCATAGAGCTATCATAGAATAGAATATGCTGAGCTGGAAGGGACCCCACTGTTCGAGGTCAACTGATATTTTTTATACTTAATGCTTTTCTTTTTCTAATTCTGTAAGATTTGAGAACTACTTTGCACATCTTTCTAAAGATTCCTCACAACCACCTGGTACATACACGCACAAGACAGGAAGTGAAGACAGTTGGGCAGGGGAATGTCAATAGCCTGAGCCCAAACTACCAGCAGCACCATAACACACATTCCAAGTTTTGCAACTTCAAAAAAAGAAGGGGGAAACCATATCATCCCATTTGAGCCCAAAATTCAAAACCAGAAAGCTGACCAGCTGGATAGTGTGACTCAGCGGGCTCTGCTGCCACACCAGTTACACTGTGGTGCAGCTGTGCCTACACCTGCTTTACCACAGGCATTGCCCACTATCCCACCTCAAGGCTCCAACCAGCCACCTCCACCTGAACACCAGCCCCACAGAAAAAAGTGACAACTTTCCCATTATCATTCTGGTTAAGGTGACCACTGTCAAAAGTAGCATCAGCACTGGAAAAACCTGCCCAGATTAAACACTGGGAAGTGTGTGGGGTTACACCAAGTCCCTTTCTGTCAAAGGCAGAATTTCAATCTTATCACTCTTCACTTTCATATTCTACAAGAGGCTGTTTTCCTCACAACCATGCAACAAAATCCTGTTCAATATTTTATTACCACTTTAAAACCCCTATTTTCACTAGCTTAGTTGCATACTGATAATATTTAAAAATACAAGCTGCACCTACACTCTTATTTGGACACAGCATCCAACCAAGGCCCACATGGCCCTGATGGGTCTCCCCACATTGCCAGCTACATTCAACAGTGGTAGAAAAGACACTGGCAAAAGTTCCTTTATTTTGAGGCATGTTTTTCCTCCATGAGAAGCACCCTGCCTTGCACACTGCAGCAGATCCTGCTCACTCCTGTTATGTCCAGAGTACAGGACAGCTGCAGGTGCCCCATCCACACAACAGGAAAGTTCCTGGGAAGACATGCTGGGTTCAGGGGTAAGAGCTCAGGCTGTGGACCACCATGTACATCCAAAGATAAAGCTTGGTTAAAAAACACTGCAAAAGCAGCTTTTCCCACGTACTGAGCTATCCTGGATCGCTGTTGAAATCGAGTAGCTGGAAGGCTCACCAACACCATGACAGCAGCAGGGGAGCTGCCCTTCATTCACCTAACCAGCAGAAGGAACCAGAGCAGCTGGAACCAGCCCACTTTGCCCAGCCCAAGATGAGCCCCAGCAGCCCTCTCCTCAAGAGCCTGCTGGGCAGCTGGCAGTTATTCAGCCATTGGCAGATGCACAAGAGGCTCACAAAGAAGAAATAGCACTCTAGGACATGGACACTCAGCACCAAACCCTGAAGTCCCACTGAACTCCAGGTAACTGCTCAAACACACCGATGCTGGCAGATGCAGGCCCCACACAAGCCCCTCTGCATTCAGCTGTTCCCCAGCCCCTCTCTGGTGCACACAGTCATCCAGCTCATAGAGTGGCAGAGGCTTTCCTGACTTGCATCCAAAGCTGCAGGAGGCCTTTTTGTCATTATTTCCCCAAACAGAACACTCATCACTGGCCAGAAACACAGCACAGCATCCCTCAACTTCAGAGAGCTGAGCAATTCAAACCAGCTTGTTCCAAAGCAGGACAATTCTGGCAGCCTTAGCTCCTGCTGCGAGTCTAGCACCGCATGCAGCAGCAATCCCATGCAGCTCTCCCAGGGTCTCTCCAGTCCCAATCCCAATTCCAAACCTGAGGCTTGCTCTAAAATGTCATGTCAGCTTGGTGAAAACCTTCACCTGCCAGAGTTTGGTCTGTGCTGGAAAACACACACTGATCCCACGCACTCTGATCATAGGCATGGACAACTTGGCAAAAATGACCCAGGAACTACACACCCCTCCTGACAAACACCCCAAGGAAGCCCCCATGTTACTTTATTAAAAAAGGTTCTGTATTGGTTTTTCATGAGACAAGAAAATAGTGCATGGACCAACTCTCCTGGTAGGAATTATGCCACAACACTCTAAAGTAATGGGGTGAATTGGCAGCACAAGAGCTTAAAACAGAAAAACAGCTTCCAAAAGCTTTTGAAAAAAAAAAAAAGTTTGTTTTCTCTTTATAAAATACCACTTGTTGGGAAGAAAAACCAACACATCTCAGGGAAAGAAGAGCTGATCTACTGAAAACAGGCCAATTAGTATTTTAAAGTTTTACATCTCTTTAGGTCAGAGTCATTCTCTGAAACTCCAAGGGAAATTTACAAAGATAATTACACAAACTGCTTCTTGCTCTGTTTGCAGTTTTCTGCAGGGCCAGGTAAACAAACCCAGTTCATCCACTCAAAAACAACTTAAAGGATCCCCTACCAGCAGCAGGGAATTACCTGCCTCAATGCCATTCCTGTCACTGACCTCAGGTATTGACATACACACCATGGGCTGCAGGAGGCTATTTTAGAGTGGTCACACATCCTCAGGGAAAGAGAACTTTTGTGCCAGGCTTCAGCCCTCGCAGAAATTCTGGAGAAAGGGCTTTCTTTACCTACCCTTCCTAATGGCAGTCCCTCCTGATGGATATACCCTTAGCTTAACCATATTAAAGTGTAAAGTGTAGGGTTTGGAGGAAGCCGGGTAATTAAATGGTGACAAGCTGCATAAATGTAAAGATATTTTAATTTTTTTGTAAAACTTTGCATAAAGGCTTATCTGGTCAATAAGTTGCTTCATTTGTCGTATATTAACTACTGAAAATAGGGTGTTTTCATCTACATTTAATGTAAGAGAGTGAAAGGAGCCAAGGAAGAAGACTAAGTGGCTAAAGAGTGCTTCTTGCTACCTGAAGCATCAGAAAACAAATTCCCTTCCATTTGATTTGACAGCACCTTCATCTTCTAAAACAAAGATGTCATTCTTTCCTCAGGAAAGAATCTTTTCCTAAAGGGCAAGGATAACTACAGCCCCTACAATTCCTCCTGTCTCCTGCTCTAGAAACTCATTTCATAAATTCATGATGGAGCCAAAGGACAGCAGGAAAGCTCGGCTGACCACAAAGGGCAGGCAGAGGAATGAGCAGGATAAAACACACAAGCCCACAGACAACTTTTAAAAGCTGTGAGCAGTGACATGGGCATCAAGCAGATTACACACACCTCACCTGCAGCATGTTACACACAGCTCAGCTGCAGTGCTGCATGTTCATTTACTGTCCAAGTCTTCCAGAGCCAGCAGCAGAGCTGGAACCCAGCTCCACCAACCCACCACGGTGACAAGAGAGCTGCTGAAAAGGCTTTAATTGAAAGGTCCAGCTATCTATGCTCATAAGACTTGGAAATTTGTTTTAGTACTTAAGCTGCATTTTAACCAAAAAGAAACTTTACATCAAGATTAGTGGCCAGCTTCATGCTGCACTTTCCATCAGCCTCACACAGGGTTTACAGCAAGGAGAGCCCACTGCACACTTGTAAGAGAAGTCCCTGGGAGTTTCACAGGGGCTCCATTTCTGTTTTCTGCTGGTTTTTAGAGGAAGTCCAGTTTCCGTTTTAGGTACTTCACATTCTAGAGCTTCCAGAGCTTTTCTATTTAAACAGTAAAAACACCATGAACTCCCCAGCCCGGCCATCAGTTTCAGACAAACAAACAACCCTAAAGCAGAGCAGTTAATGAATTCAGAGCATCAGTTGCAGGTCATGAATAACCAAGTTCAAAGTATGCAAATCTAGTGACTAAAATTTCTGCCTAGGATATGTTACCAAAGTGAAAACATGTTTTATCTTGCACCACAGTAATTTTATATTCCTTGCCAAGACTTAATTTTTTTTGTTGTTACTGAAGCATAAACGAGAACAGTTTAAACACCAAACAATTTTTACAGTCAGCAATATTCTGATTGAAACCTTACATGCACATCTAAGACCTGACTCAAATATACACTTGCCTATGCTACCTTCCTCAGAACCTTACACTGACAACAAGAGTTGACAAAGCAGAAGTTTACAACAGAGGGGAAGTTTACAGCAGCTTCCTCACATACAGCCAGCTGAATATAATTTGCTTACCAAAAAAGAGAAGCTGTAATGCTTTACTGAGCTATGTCAATCAGCAATACAAAGAGCTTGATCCAGGTTTTAACTGCCCCTTCCAAAAAGTGTTTGGGGCACTGCAACTCAATACTTTGAACAGCCCACACCTCCTTCCCTGGGAGAGAAGCACAGATAAATATGAGACAAAGACAATCACAGATGGCCAGACCAAGCCACTTCTGATCACCCAGTTGCCATCTAACATGGCCTCCTCGCCAGAGCTTGTTTTCCTCAGGCTGCTGGCAAGAGGGGAGCTCTGGATGCCGTGGCCACAGCATCCACACAGAGAGGACACCAGGAATCCTGACCATTCCTTGCCAAGCACAGGTTTCCAAAACTGGCTGTTATGTTCACAGCTACCTGGCTCTGTGACTGTCTCCTACTGCTGTCACCAGCTGCAAGTTCTTCCTAGTTACAGATAACAGAACTGAAATCCAGATCACTAAAACAGACCTTCAGAACACGGACAGGTGTTATGCTGCTGCAGTACATACGTTTTTATGAGAAGAATGAGAAACACATGTCAACACCAACCCTCGATGCTACGGTGGCATCACACTGCAATGCGAGCTGTGGGACAGCTCTGGGTAACCACAGCCTTGCCGCTCGTGAGGCAAATGCCCAGAGGAGTCCGCGACTCCTGGACTGAGCAGGAACACAGCTGGAGCTCAGCCCCCCGCCGTGCCCGCACCCCGCTGCGGTTCAGGGCTCCCGCGGCACGGCCCAGCCCAGCCCGCAGCCCCTCGGGGCTTCCCCCGCAGCCCCGGCCGCGGCCGGGCCGGCCCCGAGCNCGCGCTCGGGCACGGCCTGCCCGCCGTGAGGGCGGCCCGGGGCAGCGCCCAAAATCCCTCTGGGTGGGTTTGTCTTTCTTTCTTTTTCTTTCTTTCTTTCTTTCTTTCTTTCTTTCTTTCTTTCTTTCTTTCTTTCTTTCTTTCTCTCTTTCTCTCTTTCTCTCTTTCTCTCTTTCTCTCTCTCTTTCTCTCTCTCTTTCTCTCTCTCTTTCTCTCTTTCTCTTTCTCTCTTTCTCTCTTTCTCTCTTTCTCTCTTTCTCTCTTTCTCTCTTTCTCTCTTTCTCTCTTTCTCTCTTTCTTTCTCTCTTTCTTTCTTTCTTTCTTGGTTTTGAAATAAGAAGGGCCAAAGACCCACAGTTCCTCCTGCTGGGACACTCCTCCCGGCTGGGACACGACACCCCACAGCAGTGGGCACTTACAGCGGGTTAAATGCCCTTAACCCCCCCTCATCCTTCAGGAATAAGAGGCCAGGAAGAAAATCTCCATGCACGGAAGCAAAGCAAAAATCTGGCCTGAAACAGAAAACTCCAGAGTAACTCAAATTTTAAAAGCTGGAAAGAGCTGCAAGTACCAGTGCCGGCAGCCTCAAGTCACGGAACACTGGCTCTGGGGAGCACCTGGAATGGGTCAAACCCTCAGAGCGTGTTTGTGTTGGGCCCCTTAAATGAGCCCTGGTTCATCTGCGTGGCCAGAGACAGAGCAAAACCCACTCTGCCCAATGTAATGATGTCAGAAGCACATCCGTGCCTTCTTCTGCAAACATTGGCCATCCCTGGGTATTTTGGAAAGAGCCGTTGCCTTCCGAATATACTCGCTGCTGCCCTGAGCAAAGGAAGAGAAATATTTTCAAAAGACTTTTCAAGATGAGATCATTAATGTATGTCAGGGTCTCACTGTCTCTTCCAGCAGATTATGGATGAAATCCCTGCCCTGTCAAGCACAAAGGCACCAGCTGGGTAGAGGCTGAGCTGAGTGGATGAGATCACGAACCTGGAGAGGTCCTGGAGTCTCCCACAGGGCACCATCTCCTTGTTTCTCCAGAAAGTCATCCTTGCCGCAGGCATCACAGGAGGCTCCACCTCAACCTCCTGCCACCAGCTTCATCCTTGTCTGTGCTCCAGATTATGGGTTGCTTTGGCTCTAAAGCACCTTCCAGTATTTCTGATGATGCCTCAGTTCTTTGGCTTTAATTAAATCCCAACAGTGCACAAGTAATTTTGGGGGAATGGTTCACCCTTTCCATCAACCCCTCCCTGCCTCATTCCCCACTTCCCACAGAAGAATAAGAATACCGAGCATGACCATGAGCTCATTACCTCCATGTCCCCTCTTGAGACCTCCTTTGTGTTTTCATACAAAGCCATAGTGGCTTTGCTTTTTTGGGGGCAAATCCAAGAGAAAGATTGGACAGTGCCTAGAGGAACTGCAGAACACCTGTGAGCTGTGGGTTATGGAGAGCCAGGAGTATCTGCTGGACACAACTGACATCCCACCAAAGGCTACAGAGGTCCACAACCACCACTCCCCAATCCTCTTGTGCGTGCCATGGTACAGCTGTTAATGATGGAAACAGATAAAACCAGGGCAGGAATCCCCACTTCCCAGAGGAGCATAAATCAACACACATGAAGATCTGGTGTTGCTGTAATTAGCACCGCACAAAGGCCATGCAGTAATTAACTTTCTCCCTTCCAAGTTAAGATTTAATAGCATGCAGTAAAATCAGACCCAAGGCGATGAAACAAGCAGAGAAAAACCCTGTCAAATTAGGCACCTGTGACTTGATAAGGAATTAATTATAGCCTGGGCTAATACTGCTACTAATAACAATAAATTGCTGTTAATATGCCCTCATGCTCCAAGTGAGGAAAGATATTGAGAAAAATGTCCCATATTGAATCCAAGGAGCAGGTTTCTGCCAAACAAAGGCCCAGCCATGCTGGGATGTAGGTGAGCTACTGCCCTGGACAGAGCTGGGAGAAGAAAATCTGGGACAAAAAAACTCCTGGGTTGCTAGGGAACTGTCCCAAACCTCCCCATCCTCTGTAATGCCAGCAGGAAACAGCTCTTCCCATGAGGAACTCTCACTGCCAGCAGCCTTGAGCATCTCCCAAGGCAACTCCCAGTGCGTGGGGATGAGGACAGAGGGACACCAGAGACCGGAGGCGAGGCTGTGTCCTGCAGAGGGGGAATAAACTCCAGCAATGGCAAAACACAGTGACAGTGCTGGTTCCCAGGGGTCTCGTTTTTGCAGACATCCTCACAGCTAGGCTCCACCAAGAAGCACCAACTCCATCCATAGCGGGCTGTAGCCCTGATTTCATGC
>VYZR01068973.1:0-29727 GCA_013400675.1 Oxylabes madagascariensis
AAAAAAAAAAAAAAAGCTGTACTCTTCCAAGTGGGAGTGTAGATGAGACAAGTGAGGTTTATAAGCCTGTGGAAATACAATATGGATTTACATGTACACATCGCGCTTGACTTTGTTTAAATATTCCTCCTTCTAGCAATTGTAAGAGTAGACTTAAGAAACACTTTTCATTTCAAGTAAGCCTTTTTTTCCCCCCTTAAGGTGTTATTTTCTTTTTCAATCTGCAAATTCCATTTAAGTCTCTTTAATTGTCTTTCCCAAAGAGCGATGGAAGATGATATGCAGGGATGGTGTGGTACATGAGTTGTATAAAAACAGTGTGTGAGCCAGCCACAGAACTGCTGATTGCCACTGCCCATCAGTGAACGTGACCAGCCTTGCTTCACGCCTGCTTTTAGCCAACAGGGAGCTTGTGATCCTTTTCCCACCATCTCCTCTGGCTCCCAGTTCTCCAAGTGGGCTGAGGAAATGAGTCACATCCAAAACAAGAGGGATAAAAACATTCTGGGGAATTACCTTCTCCATGTGAGACACAGCCAAGGTCTTTCGTTAAATATTTTTATTTGGCTCTGTATACAAAGAAAAAAGTTTACACGAGAGGGGGAGTGACAAGCAATTAGTTACACAGTATCCAAAGATGTATAAACACCCATAGTCAGTTTATGCAGCTGGGTACGTGTTTCGTGAATTGCACCTACAGCACTAAGGCCCACGGTAGGACAACTAACTGGATTAAGCTGTTATCACCAATATTTCTAGGTAAATTATTGCTTAATAGCATTTGTTGTGTTTCACCACTACAAATGGGTTCTAATTAAAACAGGAAAAGGGTTTGATGCACCAGGACAGCCTTGTGAGAAGTGATGATAAGATAAAGTAATTTAAGTCAAAACTAAAGTAATCTTATTTGCTTTTACAATACTTTCCCAATTTTGTGCTGTGATGAAACACGTTTTAATGAGATCGATGAAGGCATTTTTTAAACGGAGAAAAAGTACAAGCAGAACTAACTGCCGGTTTGATCACCCTGGAATCTCAGCTGTGAGGTTTGCACAGCCCTCATCTTGGGCTGGGGGAGGGAGGAAAATCGGGACTGACCGCTCCCCCAGGCTCTAGCGCGTTCTGAAGGAGTATCAGCTAAAGATTCCCTCCAGGTGCGGCCCCCGTAGCCATCCTCCCGCCGCCGCTCTCGTGCCAGCGGTTTTGAATTTGCACTTGCATTACGGTGAACACACGGCACCTGTGGCACTCCCGATGGAAAACCAGCCCGAGCTGCGCTGCGGAGTTCAGCAGCGCCCGGCGCGGGGATTCGGTCGGCTTTGCACTTTGGTTTAACAAACTCCAGCTGAGCTTTCCGCCCCCGCATCCCGCGGGCAGGGCCGAGCCCGCCGGCCCCAGGTGAGCCGCGCTGCAGGTGCGGGCGGCCGAGGGGGCTCCCCGGCCCTCCGGAGCCCCCGGCAGCGGCCGCTCTCCCGCTTTTCCAGCGGGGCGGACTCCGGGGCGCTGCCCCCGCCCTGCGGCGCCTCCGGCCGGGCAGGGGCGGCGGTGCCGGTGNCGGGAGCGGGCTGCGCGCCCGCCCAGGTGCGGGGCACGGCCGGGAGCGCCTTGCCCGGCCCCGCCGGCAGGGCCGCGGGCTCTGCCGCTGCCGGGGCACCGGACGCGTCCCCAAACAACAGCCGAGCCCGCGTTAATGCCCCGCTCCGCTGGGAATGCGGCGCTTTGGGGCGCAGGTGTGTTTGCGTGTCTGCCTTGCTCGTGTTTCGCACCTCCGTCGTGAGGCAGCGATGTTCTTGTGGGACAGAGGCTGAAAACCCACCCAGGTAAGGGCTGGCGGCTCCCGCATCCGGCTGCCGTCCCCGTGTGTGGGTCACTGTAGGGCTGCCTCGGGGACGTCCACGTCCAGCCACCTCCAGCCTTGCTGCAGGGCAGGTGAAGAGAAGATGCTGTTGTAGGCTTCATTTCACCGCGGTGCAAGCGGCCACAGGAATTGCTTTTCCCCCGGCCTTTCCCTCCTCCGCAGTGGTTAGAACGAGGCCCCGGGGTCAGGTGAAGGAGCTTTGCCGCTGTGGTTTGTCTCCCCCAGGTATTGGATGTGATCGCTCTCTGTTTATTGCTCTCACAAGTGCTGCCTTGTGTTGTGAGTGGACTGGTCCCACATTCTTCCTTACTGAACACAAATGGCATAATCCATTTTGATTGTGAAGGTTTGTGTTCTCAGGGCAAAGAAAGAGCACATTTTGGCTTATTGCTGGCAAAATGACACTTCTTCCACTAGAAGTAAGTTTGGTGAAAAGGGATTGAGAAAGTATGATAACTGAATTATCTCTCACCCACCACATTTTTTTTTTTTTTTTGTTTTTGGGCTATATGCCCAGAACTCCTGAAACTAAAACTGAAAACTTTCAAGATTAAAGCTATAATTAATCAAGGCTGAATAAGCTTTATTCTCTGTTGGGTTTTTTGATTTTTTTTTCCCTGAAGTTGGTATCTTTTGAATCATTATACTTTCCTGCTTTTAACACCGCTTTTGCTGCTACTTGAAATGCTTAACTGGGCACAGGAGATGGAATATTATCTGTTTTACTGTAGATTGTTATGGTTTCTCATGTTTCTCTCTCAAATCTGTGTGGTGTTCATGCTTTGAAATGGAATGTAAATTAACACCCCAGGAGGACTGATCAGCTAGAAATAAGTTACTGCTCTGGCAGTCAGGCCCTCTAAGTTCTGGTTGGACAAGATGCTGTTCCCCCTGCCCAGCACCTCTTCTTTTTGTGAGCCCCGTGTTTGAAGGAGAGTTCCCAGAACAAGAAGACAGCACTTCTTACTGTGGTGTCAGAACTCCAGGCATTTTTGCCTCTCTTTCAACAGTTGTCTCAAGGATAAAGGGAGAAAACGTGACCTTGTGTGTTCACAAAGTGGGTAGCTTAAAAACTTATTCTCTGAAAGGTTTGTAACTTAGGCTGGGATGGGAGTGTTGAGTTCTTAAAGAAGCTGACTGTTCTCAGTCTCCGAATTGCGTGTGTCACAATCTTGGGCTTGGAACCCCAGGACTCAGCTTTGTCCTGTGATCCTTCAGTCCATCAAGGGCAGCATATTTCCTTTTGGTTTGAGAAGACTCTTAGATCAGGCTCTAAACTTTTAGGGTGTCTCTTTGTGTGGTGGGTATGTGAGATGCGCAGATCTTGAGACACTGTAAATGCTCGGTGTTGGAAATGGGGACATGCTTTGACACAGTCAGTGTTTGTTAGTGAGTTCCTTAGAAAAATATTTCTGCCGCTATTAATCTCTCTCATTTCTGTGGGAATTGACTAATGCTCATTGCATGATTTTTGTTCCAAATGATACCTTATATACTGTTACTCTGTTGTTGCCTGCCAGAGGATGAGCTTGGGGATTTCCATTGTTTAAAAACCTGTCACCTCTCCCATCTTTTCCAGATCTTAATTTATTACTCATGGGGTTTTTTTTGAGATAATGAGATTTGTCTCTTACAATGCACTGATTTGCAAAATTGTGTGAATAATTGTGTGTGGCTACATATTTTCCTTTTTTAAAAAAACCCAAAAAAAGCTAGTTACAGTTTTCCTAAGACAATTTCCAGGCTTTGCAGAGCCCAAATTGTTAAAGGCGTAAGAAAAGAAAATAATTTGTTATTCAAGGTTGTTTATAGTCCTGCAGTACTTTGCTGTTGATTATTTGAGTGTCCCTTTGGTCTTTATTTTACTTTGGTGTTTTCTGAAATGTTTTGTTCAGAAGCTCATGTTTTTAAAATGTGACAGGAAGACTAGAATGTACTTTCTTGTTTTAGTTCTTTTGTTTTGACAGCTCTTGGCCTCAACACCGTGAGTACTATTCAAGTCAATGCCTAGAAGTTAATTATGCTTGTAGGTCACCTACAAGTGCTGTGTTTTGTTCCAAAATGTTTCTATTTGGTATATTCGAGGTACTGAAAATTTGGGGATTGTCTACAGCTTGTAAGAGATCTTCGAACTTTAGAAATGAAAAACTTTTATGCTGTTTGCCACTTAGATTAAAACTGGGGTGTTTGTGGGAAGAGAGGACACAGTGGTCAAATTGTTGTGCAGGGGGAGGAAGAAAGCCAAATGCAGTCCAAATGTGACAGCCGTGTTGTTATCACATAAATAATAAAAATAAATAATTTACTGCTCAAGTGCCAAGTTTATTTCACAGAGTAAGCTTTTAAATGTGATCTGTGAGACTGCAAGTCCAGTCATAGCTGATGTGAAAAACAATAATGCATGCAAATGTTATTCAGTCATTTCAGTCATTGAAAACTCTGGGGAAAATGGCAGTTTTGCAGTTAAAAAACAAAACCTAAACCCAACCCTCCCAAGCCCTCCCTGTGTGGCACACAGATCAGACCACACGAGCCTCAGTTCTAGACAATTGTTCAATACAGGCAAATTCCCGTCCCTGCTGTTTACTCTGGTTTTATCCTACATTTTTATCAGCTTATTTTTTGACTTTTTTTCTCCACTCCAAACTCTTGGAGTTCTGTTCTTATATACTCTGTTTCTCAGAATTCAGTGCTCTTGACACCATGTAAGAACTATTGACATACTAATTCAGCTGGTGATTGCCTGGTAAAAGTTATTTTTGCCACTTTCTGTTGTCTGCAGTGTGAATATTTCCCATATATGTTAGGTTTTGTGATAAGATGTTGACAATGGTACTTGTGCTCCTGCTGGCATGGCTCTTGGTATAACAAAATAAGGCCTGGTATGTTGCATTAATTCTGAAAAAAGCATGGTTTTGCAATCTTAAATCAGGCAAAGTTTCATTAGCTCTTCGAGGGAGTTTGACAAGGACTTGGCCTAAGGAAGATTTTTTTTTTTTTTTTTTTTTTTTTTAAACAGCTGGTGGCACTTGTTAGCTTTTTCCAGAGGCATAGAGTGCTGTAGAATCAGAGGCATGAGGGTAATACTTTATATTTCTGTGAGTTTTGTGCTTGACTTCTACTATGTAGTGGTAAATAGCTATTTATGATGCTGACATGCCTAAGAAGGAGAGTTCTGAAGCTTGAATCTTCCAAAACAAATCCCTCAAAATAGTTTTAAACTTTTTTGTTTTCTTTAATTTGATAAAGCTAGTTTAGATTCCTTTCCTTTCTTCTCTGAAAATTTGTTGGAATTGGTCAAAAATGGGAAAGGAAATTTTTTTTTTTTTTAATCTGAGGAGGAGTGGGAAGAGTCGTTGGAACTGTTACTCTCACATTCAGTAGTTATTAAGTGCCAGAAATTTGCTACTCTTTTGATGAGTTACACGTGCTGCCTGCTGGTTGGTTCTGGTCACTTTTGCTCTCTCAGCTGTTGAATTACATCAGCGTGTGCATAAAATACATAGGAAATAACAGTTGCTTGCACTGTGTGTTTCTGCTGCCCTTGCTATGGGGATGCAGTCACAGGCTCTGTAACTCAGAGGAGGATGAAGAGGACAGCAAAGAAAATTGCTTCAATGAAGTATTTATTAGCGTGATTGTGAAATTCTGAGAAGCCTTGCTCTGCTTGTGTCAGTCATTGCCTCATTGCTCATGTGATGGTTGTGCACTCCTAAAGTCTTGCCCAGTTTTAGCAGCCTCTTGAGCAGAACCCACCCTGTTTAGTCTTGGAGCAGTGGCTGTTCTTTCTTCTCTACTCCCCTGGGATATCCCACAAAAAAGAACCTACTATTAGCTACTTGACTATATTGTAATTTCTTAGCTTAAATGCATTTAAAGCTTCAGTTCCCACTGACTCTTTGGAGAGGAAAGGGTACCATGCTTCAATCACTTTTTAAAATTCAGGAAGTTGTTCTCTTCCAAGGGCATGCTGAGGTTGGTGCCCTTCAGAGGAGAAATTCTTCAAACTTTCCATATAATATCTGGAGTGTGCATCGTGGCTTTATCAGGAGGTGTTATTGATCCTATCTGATCACGACTTGGAAAAAGCTGCGAGCTAATGAAAGGAGTCCTGCATAGCAAAGCCATGAGTATTTCCTTTTGCCCTATGTGCTACTGCTAAAGCAAGGCCTGGCTGAGCTTCTGCACTGGCCTGCTGTTATTACCTTAAACAGGCTGCGATGACAGCTCCTTTTAATAGGAGAATCTGGAGTAACATTCTGCAATGACAGAGGAGTTGATGGCATATGAGTGTTGCAGGAGAGCTGCTTTCTTACCAGAGTCTTCTTGGAGCCTGGATTTTTAGGTTTTAAAACCTCTATGATATTTTCCATCTGGTTTGGAAAATACTTTTAAAGGAATTTTAATAAAGGTAATTTTCAGATGACATGCACTGAACAGGTGCAAGCTAGTTTTATGATCTTTGCATGCTGTTGTCACTAGTACCGTATTTTAAGCATGTGTGCCTTTTAAAGAAAGGAATATGGAATTTCTAGGTTCCATGACAATTAGTTTGCTATTAAAAAGCAGAAATCAACAAGATTATGAATGACCACACCCTGGCCTAATAACCAGCAAAAGTTCCTCTGCTTTTATTTCTGTGGGGTCAGAATTTCTGCCTGTTCCTATATTGAGGGTGCTGATGATGCAGTTTGTGTGGAATTCCTTAGCACTAGGAGGATGTTCAAGCAGCTGTCTCTGTTTTTCTTCTGAATTTAAAATTTAGAAGTCTGAAGCTGTCTGTGGTGGGAAACCTCCATTTTCCTAGAAATGTTATGCAAACAGCTCTAACTTGGTTTTGACCCAGTTTACTAATCTGTAGATTTTTGTTGCATGTGTCTCAGTCTTAGAAGATTATCTGCTTTTCTGTTTCTTGCCCTCTTTTTTTTTTTTGGGGGCGGGGGGGGGGTATGGGTGGGCATAGGGATGATTGGCATCATTTTTTATCTTTNAGGGATGATTTTATTTAAGATCTCCTTTCCATCCTGTAATTTCAGGCTTGTTTCTGTCCATTTAATAGTTTAGTGCTGCTTTGGCCAACATAGTGGTTTCTGTGGAGATTCAGTTTCCTCAGAACACCTGCTCAGCCTTAGGTCCAAGAAAATTCATCTTGAGGTTAGCTGAACCAAGAACTCCTGGTCACACCACAGAAGGGATCTGACAATGCTGAAAAATGACAATTACTTTTTAGCCTTTTCTCACTGAGATGATCTGATCTATATGTGAACCCACAGGTGATTTTAAAAGCACAAAAGGCAGGCTCCTGGGAGGTGCAGGTGTTGCTTATTGAGGAGAGTTCATTTCAGCCATTAGAATCCTCCTTGTTTCTTTACAACTTTCTTCTTTGGGAGCTTTCTGTTTCTGTTGTGGAGGAATCCCAAAAAACTTATTCCTTCTGCACTGCAGAACGGACTCTTTTATGGAGGTGTTTTAGGGATTGATGTGTGATGTCGATGAGGAGGTAAAGAATGATTCACATGTGTGGTGAGGGGGAAGTGTGCAAGGTCGAGTAACACAAGTGTGCTCTTTAAATTCTGTCTTTGTGGTATAATAGAAACTGGACACTGAACAGAAAGGGTGAGTCAGCTGGTCTTCTGTTCTGGCAATCAATACTGCATTCAGGGAGAGCAAAAAGGCATCTAATTATAGTTGGAAGTATTCTATCATATTAAAAAGTAACATATACTAATTATCATGTGATGGGTATTAAGGGAGAGGTTAATTAACTTGGCCAAACAAGGAGTAGTACTGACTTTACCATAATATTTCAGGGGAATACTAGAGAAATGAATACATTTAGTAACTTTCTCAAAACTTAAAAGTGATTCATTACTTACCCTCCAGTGACCACAGTGCTGTTCTGTAAAGGCAAACAGTTTTTTGACAATCCTAAAAATAAAAAGAGGGGGGGGACTCTGTATGAGTATTTTTGTATTTTATTCAAACAGATAAATTGCATTGTGTTGTATTTTGGTGGGTTTGGTTTTTGTAGATGTCTTAGGCCACTTCTGTAAGTAAAGATCAGCAGAGATTAGAGTTCAGGCATAGTAATTGTTATTATCCTGTATCTCTACTCACATGACTGCATTGTGCAACATCCCAGGTACATAAACTGGTACGTGTATCACCCAGAACTGTGGAGCAAGTTGTCTTGAAAGTGTGGTAAGGAAGACAGAGATGGAAGACGTTCTTAACCACCTCTTACAACACTTAACTGAGAACATTACGTACACCTAGGCTTGCTCTCTTGAAGCTGTTGGAGATTTTAGGCATAATAGCTATAAAGAGATTGTGTTCAAATTTAACTGGGCTTTAAATTAGTGAAAGTAATGACTTGTTGTGCCACAGACACAACCCCATTGTGCAGGTGAACGATCTATAAGTGTGATTCAATGTTTTAAATCTCCGATAGCAGAACCAATTTCCTCTCATATCCCTCTCTATATCTGGATTCTGCTTGCTCTTGTTCAAAGAATACTGCAGAGAGAGCACATATGCATTTGTCTGAGAGGGCAAATAATTTCACAGGTCATGACTTTGCAAATGCATGAGACAGCCTTACTCTGTGATAGGAGCCTTTGGTGGGAACTAGTTACAGTGATGAAGGACAAGGCCAGAGCCTCTGAAATGGCATCCACCTTGTACACATTTGCCATGTAAAACAACAGCAACCAGTGCAGGGGCTGAGCTTTTACAGTTGCGATCATATGTAGCTCACAAGGCTGATCTCGGGGCTTGCTTGGTCTTAAACTTGGTGCTTATGTCCTCAGCTGGGAACTCAACCTGTGCCTTCAACATCTCATTCAGGTGCTTTAGTTCCAAATACTCTTTACACAGCAGAGAACTTCCATGTTGTTTGTTTAGTTGTTGTTTGTTTGTTTGTTTGTTTTCCTCCCTCCCTTCCTTGGTGCATCAAATCTCCTGTTGGGCTCTGTTGATCCTTGCAATCCTCTGCTAAAAAACCCTATTTTCCTTCATCCCTCTGTTATCACTCTGTGAAGATTTTAATTCAGTAAGTCCTCTTGCTCTTGGAGTTTTTGCTTTATTCTTCAGATATAGGCTAAACTTTGCAGCCTTCAGTCATTTTGGTGTTGTAGCTCACAGGACATTTCTGAGAAGTGTTTTGTTGCTGTAGTTGGGGAAAGAGGGGCTGTAGGATTGTTGTGGCAGGGAGCAGTGGGAGAGCAGGGCAGGTGCTTTGCTACCCGGTTTCACTGCTGCAGAAGGTGTTGCGTAAATAGGTTGAGCCTTGCCTCTGATTTCTGTGATGTAATGTTTCATAAATAAGCACTGTGGTGTTGGAAACCAGGTGTCAGAGGCAGCAAGCCAAACACATTCAGAAACAATGGGACAAGTCTGAAGAGTGATAGAGTTGTTCAGCAGTTCTCCTGCAGGAGCTAATCCTGCATTCTAGGGAAATTCATTGGAAACAACATCCATCTGGAAGGGAATGAAAAATTGTGACATGCTCACCTGCACCTGGTTTAGTGGTTGGAAAAGCCTGTGACTAGCAATAAGAAGGTCAATAAGTCCTAAATGAGGCTGTTTTTATCAAGTCTCATGGATAACAGCAATGTTCCAATATAAAGATAAGATATACAGTCTGCTGCTCTAATTGAATCATAAATCAAACAGGTCCAAGAAAAAAAGAAAGAGAAGAATGCAGATGCATCAGTCTGTGTCAGCTCAGCATACCTTCCTGTGGGTGGCCTGTATTTCCTTTCATGGGCTCCATCCCTGCAAAGCTGCTTTGTGATCTCAGTCTGATGTGGGTCAAAAGGGGAAGATTGTTAACATTCCTCCTGCCCCTCTCCATCACCATCAGCAGCTCTCAGTGGATATCAGTCCTTTGGGCTCGTGTGGGAGTGGACAGTGGAATTCTGTGCTGCTTGTAACTGCTCTTCCACATATTTCTGTCTCTTATCTGGTAAATAACCCAGCTCCCAGTTTTGGATTATTATTATGAATTGTGATTAATTTAGTAATTGCATTTCTGGCATACTAGTATTTTCATATTTTATTTGCATTCATGTGCCCATCAGGATACCTATGATATAAAAAGTTAAGCAGTTTTTGTCCAAGAAATCATAATTGTAGGTAATGTTCTCTGTTACTGAGCTCTAAGAGCTGTCTTGTCCCTGGCTGGCGCCCTGAATGCTATTGTTTAGGTGGCTCTTTCTCCCCACTTTAATAATGGGGCTGTGTTTGCTTTGATACTAGTATAGTGCATTTTGGTTTTACAGGATAGAAACAACTGTATCTTTTGGCTGAATTTAAACTGCTTTCCAAGTGATGTGTACTTTGCTCTGGAAATTAATTCTACTGGATTGTTATAAGGAGTTTAGAATGACTCGTTACAGCAATACAAGTCGGTAACAACACGGCTCTGAAGCGATTAAGGGCTTTTCATTTTGTGTTGCACTTGTTCCAACCATCATAACTCTAATGAAGTGCATGTCTCTTTCTTCCAGTCTCTTTCTCTTGTCTTTAATGTGTCTGTCTTCCTAAAGAATTTGTCAAAGGAAAATACAATACTCAGTAGTGATCTATATCTTGAAAAGCGAATGCACAAAGATCATCAACCTCACACACTGAGCTCAGATATACTCCCTGCTGGGAGGGGGTATTCCAAATATGATTATTACAAAAGTTTAATGTGGGGGAGAAAGAAGTTTAGAAACAGAAACAGTTTTATGTCCCCACTATAGGTAATCTTTACTGAAGATGAGTATGTGTAAAAAGATACTCCTAAGTAAGAGCAAGTTCTGCAAAGCTTGTGTGTTTAATGTTCCTTTTATGCCCTGTTCTCCCTACAATTAAACACAGTGTACTGTAATGAAAGAGGCTAAAGTATGATAATTTTATTTGGTCAGCCACATGGTATGTGTAACTGGACTGTGACATTTAGGCAACAAAAATCGGTATCATTCAGATTGCTTCATCTCGGGGTGCAGTAAGTGGATGGGGCCCGATGAGCAAAACTCACTGGAATATCTAATCAGGAGCAAGTGCTTTTCTTCAAGATGGAGAGACCACTTACAACTGCTAGTTGTAAGAAATGAGTTTAATTTGAAAATGGATCCAGAGATTTGTTTTATTTTACTACCAGCTAAATCAATTAAGAGAAGTAATGGTCTTGGACATCTATAATTTTGTCATCTGCTTATTTTGGTGCCAATTCTGAACACTGCAGGTGATTTTGGCAGTTCAGCGTGATGATCGTGTTTAGCCTTCCGTATGAAGGACACCAGTATCTGAAAAATACTTTAATAGTATTGTGAATAAACCACTCAAACATCGTGTTTTATTACGTAAAATCCCTTTGTTCTTGTTTATGTCAGTTGTTGCTGATGTAAGTGTAGCACATCCAGGTGCGGTAGTTGCTCACTGTCCTTGCTAGGGTTTTGGTCAGTTAAAATTATATACAGAACTCTTTAAGCGCCTTGGAAAGCACTGATACAAGTTGTGTATTTTTACACCTTTTTAATAAAAATTCACAGTTGTGTATTTTTAAGTATTATGTAGAAACACGTTTGACCTTCCTGGAGATGTATCCATGAATTAAATTGATTTTTCTCATAGCAAATACTATTAAAATAACAATAGCGGAACAGTTAAGAAATGGTAATCGATGTTCCTATGACTGTCATAAAGGATGAACAGAAAATGTGTGACTGCTGCTGCTATGTGACCACATTCAGCAGTTTTCAGTACAGCCTCTGCTAGCACTTCTTTCAGGGCCAGGTGCTCAGTCACGACAAATGCTGTCTTCCAAGGCTGTATGGAAGATTTATTGTTCACTCTTGCTGCGTGTGATGCAGGTGTTGCTGTTCTCCCTGTACGTATAAATGTGTTTGTGTGTGATGGCGATGAATATGGAACAGAAAACTGGTCGTTGCAAACCAGCTTCTTATTTAATGAGCCCTGCCAAACAAAGCTGGGGCTCAAAATCCTGCTGACATGGATAGACACCCTGAAGCTGATTATGGATGCAGAACTGGCTCTCTTTGTAACTGACATTACTGTAACCTTCTCTGCTTCGGCATCAATTTATTGTTCTTTTTCACAGTGATTAGGTAGATGATGGTAAAACTTGCAGTGCTTGTTCTCTGTTTGAGTAAAAGCACATTTGAAAACTGACTTTGTGGTGTTCAAATATCTGTTCCTAAAAGGCTATAATTAATAATACTACAGAAGGACTCTCCAAGAATTTATTTTACTCAGAATCTCCAGTTTCTAGTGAAATGTAATACTTCTGTTCTAGTGGATCAAGCTGTATTCTTACCTTCCCAAGCCCATTGGATTACCTTCCAGGAAAAAAACCCAAAAAACCAAAAACCAAACAAACCCCCAAACACCAGTGGAAACTAATGTTTTGTTTTTGTTCTGAGATCTTGATCATTTTCCCCATTAGTGTTACAAGGAACTCCTGAATCCTACTGTGAGTGGACTCTCTGCTTTGTGGGACTGCTGAATGCTCTGCCTTGTTCTGTCTGCTAAACCAGGGAGAATCATCCTTAGCTTTGATATTGGATTTCCCCCAAAGCCTAATTTTTTTCCTAAAAATCTATGGTGATAAAACATTTTGTGCTTTTGGAGATTGGCACTAATGCTGTCACTCACTCATCTGAAATTTATTTCTTCTTGTCTGTTTTTAACTATGATTATTTCTCTCTTGGGACTTTCTCTCAACACAAATGTCTGTCACTGCATTTTTGGGCATTTAGCACTGTGCCCTGTGTAATCAACCAGGCAGCCCAATGTGACATGAGGATGTAGAATTTAAGATGAAGAAATGCTCAGCACATCTCTGGGTGCAGTAAGTGGATGGGGCCAGCTGTGCAAAACTCACTGGAATATCTAATCATGAGCAAATGGTTTTGTTAAAGATGGAAAGGCCACTTTTGCCACTGCTAGTTGTAAACAATGAGTTTAATTTGAAAATGGATGCAGAGATTTGTTCCGTTTTACTACCAGTTAAATCAATTAAGAGAAAAAAAATCAGGTATCAATACATTGCTTTTTTAATGTATATCTTAATGTAGTATAAGGATATTTTAATCTGTATTCAAACATGTAGGTTATTTATTATGAAATATTGTAGTTTATTTTTAAATAACAGTTGCCACAAACAACAATTAATCTAAATAAAAATTGTTAAATAAATAAGGTGCTGCAATAATTTTTCTCATTTCCCTATCCCTTGCCACAGCTTGGGGGGAAAAAAAAGCCCTGTGTGAAAACTGATGTTGTTTTGATGCTAGTCAGCAGTAAAACTCTGTTTATCTGCTTTCATTTCTTTGACGTGGCTAACTTCTAATAAATGAGCTCCCTGCTCTTCAATTGAGACTCAGTGAAGTGTATATTTTTGTTTCATAATCATGTCTACATGATTAGCCAAGTAGAAAATTGCATACTCAGTAGAAAAAAATAAAGAGGGTAACATTGTAATAATAATCTTCCCTAAATTGTAGTAAAATGCTTTGAAATGGAAGAAACATGTATTTCATGGCATATTTTAGGACTAGCAGGAAGTTCTTTAATTTGCATTTGTATACAAATAGATTTTCTTCTGTGCTTAAGTGAATAAGTGAAAATAAATCTTTACATTCAGAACATATATAAGGTTTGGGGACTTTTGCTCAGGTTCTTGTTTGGAAATCTTTTAACTATGTAAACTTCAAATATCATAGGTACTCTTTCCCTGCTCATTGCTTATGTCCTTCCACCCCAACACTTACTGGTGACTATCAGATGTAAACAACTGGTTTTGGCGTGTTATATGTTTTCCCACTCCTTTCAGGATCTTTGTAGTTTTGGTAGGAATTATAAACTGTCCAGGACTGTGCTAATTTTGACAGATTTTCCACTGCTTTTGGGACATGAGCATCAGTTATGTTCTAAACAAATGACTTCAGGGTGTTTAAGGGCACAAATTACCCCAGCCAGCAGAAAATGGTGCTCATGGTCACAAACAGCTCAGGTTCATCCTCTAAAGTTCACTCTGGCATGACTGCAGGGCAGTCTGGGGTGCTTGTTTCTTATGTTTAGGTCATGTATTTTTGTTCCATTCCTCAGAAGGGTTTTGATGCCGGCTGTGGTTAGTGCAGGCCTTACTCTCAGTGCTGAGCTCTGAGAGCTGAGTGAGCTCAGGTGGTGTCTGTAAATTCTTGTGATCAGGGGTTGTCTCAAAACATGGCATTTAGGAAGAGATCAGTTTCAAATCGACTCAACAATGGGTATTCTCCACTGTCACAGAGGCAGCAACACTTCTCAAAGCCCAAGGGTTCTGAGGGACCATCTGTGGGTCTCTGTATTTTGCTGGTTTCTGTAACTGAAGGCCTATCCTTTAAAGTAGTAGCTAACACGTGCATGAGATTTAACTTAATGTTCTTCTACTGTAGATATCTTCATTGTCATATGTTCTTGTTGAAATGAGATGTTTTGAATACTTTTAAGTTTCTAATCATGAGCAGTACTGGGAATACCAAGATTTTCCCCCTAGCAAGCATCTTGCAATGTAAGTCAGTTTCAAATGCCAATGTCTAGGAAAATGTGATGCAGAGTATTTTTCTCTTACAATTTTTTTCTTTTCTTCTTTAGCACATTTTTTCCTGTCCTACAAATATTGAAGTGCAGCTTGATATCTGTACTTGAGGGTTTAGGAGGGCTAGGTCGTGTTTGACCAGCCTGGTCTCCTTTGATGACCAGGTGACTCCCCTGGTGGATGCAGGACAGGCTGTGCANTCCAGTTCTGGCCCCTCAGTTTAGGAAGGACACTGAGTGCTGTGTCCAGTTCTGGCCCCTCAGTTTAGGAAGGACACTGAGTGCTGTGTCCAGTTCTGGCCCCTCAGTTTAGGAAGGACACTGAGTGCTGTGTCCAGTTCTGGCCCCTCAGTTTAGGAAGGACACTGAGTGCTGTGTCCAGTTCTGGCCCCTCAGTTTAGGAAGGACACTGAGTGCTGTGTCCAGTTCTGGCCCCTCAGTTTAGGAAGGACACTGAGTGCTGTGTCCAGTTCTGGCCCCTCAGTTTAGGAAGGACACTGAGACGTGTGAGTGCAGCCAGAGGAGGCACCAAGGCTGGTGAGGGGGTTCGAACACAAGCCCTGTGAGGAACGGCTGAGGGAGCTGGGGTTGTTTAGCCTGGAGAAAAGGAGACTCAGAGGTGACCTTATCATTCTCTACAACTCCCTGAAAGGTGGCTGTAGCCAGGTGGGGTTGGTCTTTTCCTCCAGGCAGCAACTGAGAGAACAAGAGGGCACAGCCTCAGGCTGCTCCAGGGGAAATCTAGGTTGGATATTAGGAAAAAGTTTTTTACTGAAAGAGTGATAAAGTACTGGAATGGTCTGCCTGGGGAGATGGTGGTGTCACCATCCCTGGATGTGTTTAAAAAAGACTGGATGTGGCACTCAGTGCCATGGTGTTAGGATATGGGTTGGACTTGATGGTCTTAAAGGTCTCTTCCAGTCTAGTGATTCTGTGATATTTGGATGTGTTGTCAGCCAGGGTGGAGCACTTCAGAATTAGCAGATGGACTTTGTTTTTGATTGGGAGAGATTGGGACTTTAGGGGAGGGAAAAGAATATTCTTTTAGTCTTCAAAAACTTGCATTTTTAAAATTTATGTGATCCTGAAGAACTGTATGTGTGGCACATGTACATAAGCCAAAAATGTGTATGATTATTAGCTTCAGATCTGTATCTCTAACAGCTATGCTGAAGCAATAAGGGTTGGGAGAAAGCATCACATTTGGAAAAACATTCTATTTCCTGGTGCTAATGAAAACCCAGGTCAAAGTAGTGCAAGTTAGTAATAGATGGAAAACGTAGAACAGGCAGAAAATAGGTCTGGCTTCACATTTTTTCTAAGTGAGTGGTAAATGTTTTGTTCCTAAAAGCCATATTTGTACATGCACTGATTGCAATGTGTTAGGAATTGCCAAACCATCAAACCCGTTGAAGAGTTCGTGTTTAGAATGTATCATATGGAAGATGCAGCAAAGTCATTGTAAAGCAAGACAGCATGGATATTTTTTTTTTCTCCAGCCAGACCTGAGTATATTTGTTCCTCATTTATCCTTCCCTGCTCCGTGCCCATGCAGGTGTTCTAGGTGTGCCTCCTTGTAAAGGAACTCTAGAGTTTCCCCATCAAAAAATGAGGTGCTGTTTTCAGAGAGAGAGAAGCTGTTCTCTGTCATTTTCACTAACACTGAGATTCATCTGAAATGCTAAATACGAGGAGCTTCTGCTGTGGTAAGGAGACTTTGGAAAGTAAGGTGGGAGGTTTTACCTGCAAATTGTGATGTCAGAGGTATTTTGTTTTGCTACCCCAATGCACTGAATGTGCTGGAGTGAGAAGGATCTACACAGAGTATTCTGAGAGATGTCTCCAAAGAAACTGAAAGAGCAGAGCTGGTGTCAGATATAGCCCCGGGTTCCGTGTTCATATTTGGGAAGCCCATTGCAATCCTTAAAGAACTTCCACGTGGCAAGAACAGGCTTGTTGTGACCATTGATGTTTAACTGTGTCTGAAACAAATGCAAATGGGTCTCAATTCTGGGGTGCTTTCACTGCCCTATAAGCGACAGACACAATGGGTGTGATGTAACTGAGGAACCTGCCAGGTAACTGCAACCCAGAAGAAGCAGGAAAATCCCAGAGCTAGAGGTTGGGATGGAGGCTTGCATCTTTTCCTTCTCCCTCTGTCTCAACAGTAAGTTTGAATTTAGGCATCCTGAAGTGAACAAGCAGACAAAAAAATTCTGCTGTGTACTAAGAGCCTCCCTGATGCAGGACATGTAGGGTAGCACATGGGATCGTGTCCTGTGATGGGAAATCCCTCCTTTGCCCCATTGTTCTGGATATCCCTGGATAAGCAGGTTTTACCTCTGTTCACAAACTGATCTTCTCCTCTATGCATGCCTAAATAATTTAAACTTCTTTTCCAAGACCTCTTGCCCTCCACACTCTTCCTGTAGCATAGTTAGAAGTGCATTTATTTACTCTTGTGTGTTTGAGGGAGTTTCTTCTGTAGTTTGGATCTTTGTGCAATGGTGGAAATAGAAATTGAGTTTTCAGTGTGCCGTAATCTTGTACAGTATTTCTCTGCAGCGTGTATCCAAAACTGTGTCCTTTGCTCAAAATAAGTGGTTTTAGTCTATGTCATCAGAACAAGAAAAACAAAATAAAAGGTTTCCTTGTATCATCTTAATATTTCTGTAGTGTTACCAAGCAAAAGAACACCAGTCATGTTGGTATTGGCAACTCTCAAGTATTTTCTTGGTGAATAAATAGATAAGGAAGAACTGTGGAAGGAGAACCTGAGGAAAGACTTGCAGGTTTCTGTAGTGAATGGAGAGTGTGATTGTTTGAATTAGTGATAAAAACAACTCAGCCCATTCACTGTTGAACGCCAACTTAAAGAAAAGCTAAAAATATTTTAGTCAAATAACTTGCCAAAGAAGAGGCTGTAATCCCTGAGTTTTGACGTAAGTGGTTATACTCAATTTGTAGTGTGTATCATGAAGTGAGAGGATAAATGAGGTCTTTTTTTTTTTTTCTTTAGACTTGCTGTAGGGTTTTTCTAGTTTGTTTTATTTTTCTGTAAAAGGGGTTTTCCCCACCCTGAGAATAAAAGAAAACTGGAAATTGGCTTGCTTCAGAGGCCACAGAATCTGAGAAGTGAAATACTTATAAGTGACAGTTCCTTAATTCATAAACAGAGAGTGTTTTGGCATAAAAACTGCAAAGATGGAAACAGCTGCTTTATCTTAAATTTAAGAGTTTGGCCTTAAGATGTTTGACTGTGGATCTTCCCAAATTAGATCTGGTTTGTTTTTCGTTGCATTTAATCTAATTACAAATAGTGCATAGAGTTCCCTCCAACAGCTGCACAAAAGGGCATTTTGGGAGTCACAAGTGACACAAATGAATGCTATGTGTGCTTTTGTCAAGTCAGACTTCAAAGAATCAGCTTTTACAAAAGAAAAAGATAATATCTGTGCATTTCTATACTTGCCAAGAGTTCCCACCTCCCCATTATTTTATTTGGGATAATATGATGCCTTTTAGTCACAAGATTTTGGGGCTCATTCTTTTGAGAAAGTGAACAAGCAGAGATCTGAGAAGCATATTTTGTGCTGGTCAGTTGATAATGTTCATAAACTGTAGGCTGAAATTGTGTCCTGGAGAACTGTGAAGTCCCTGAGGGTGGGGGATGGAATAAGTTTTCAGGAGCTGTGTGAACAGTCCTGTACACTGAAGACCTTCTGAGCTAAGGAAATTCTGTAAGCTGTATTTTTCTTTTCAGTTTTATTTGCAAAATAAAATTCTCTTCTAGAGAATTGGGCTATATTTTTATCTATAAATTCAATGATCATGATTTCTTGCCTATAAGAAATCAAATATGGAATATCAACTGCAGATAGCCTTTTTCAGGACTCAGTCTTTAGGTATAACCACAAAAAATTAGAGGATAAATGCCCCCTCAGAGCTGTTGCTTTTTTTAACCTGATTTTGTGATCCAAGTTTACTACTTTGCTTCCTGAATGGCTATTCAGAGCCAGGACTGGATGTTTGATTTTACACTGGAATTAACGAAGTCTGGATGACTTTCTACCCTTCCACTGCAGTGTCCTTCAGTACAAACGTTTTTGTTTACTCCCTGACAAAAAAGGGAGAGCAAAAGAATTTCTACCCAATTTGTACTAATATTGTACTGGTTTTCTTGCTTTTGACTGTATTTCAGGACAGTTCCTGTGAGTATTTATGCTTTCTATTGGACTGTAGCACCTGATGAATTATTCTTCAGAACAGGCATGTACTCCTGCATTAGAGCCAGAAATCAGTAGCACTGTTGTGACTGAGTCAGAGTCTTCCTGGAAGACTCAGTGCAAGGTGGAGAAAACTGAATTGAAGCCTTAAAGCTGAAGCTAAACCACAAATCTTGTGTAGGGTTCACTTGAGAAAAAAATAGGCCTGTAAATCAGTTACTGTACGGAAGTTTGGCTCAGCTAAGTATTTTAGGTGTGAAAAATTCTGTTTTTTATTGAGACTCCATTGGAGAATGAAATAAAAGAACTTACCCCGTTTTCCCCCAAAGCATACATACTTCCAAAGGTTTAACAGCTTCAGGATTAGGAAATTACATGTTTCTTTTATTGTTTTTTGCTGCTATGAGTATTGTTGGTTATTGAGGATGCATAAAAATTGTTTCATGTGAGCGCTATGGAGGTTGTTGAACCACAGTGTCAACATTCAGCTAAATCACTGTTTAGCCTTGCAATTGTTTCTTTTGGGGAGGAATTGCAGGTGGGAGGTAAAAAGTTCAGTGTAATTATTTCTCTGCTGTGTTGGAAACAAGCTCTATGCCTATTGTATGCACTTGCCTCTGAAGTATAAACAGTTTATGCTGTTGGAATGTTTTGGAAAAGCAGGGAAGGTATTGGAGGAAGGGTGTGATTTGTAGCTATTTAAACTTCAGGATTTAGTCAAAGGGGAACTATTATTTCATTTTCACTTACATTTAATTGATTTAGCTCCAAGATTAGATCAATTTGTAGACGGGTTTAGCATCAACGCACAGGATCTGATATGCAAAGCACTTTTACTTTTACAGAGGCTGAAGCTGTCCGGGTCTGAAGAGCTTTGGTGGCAATGCAGCTCATGTGCAGGGAGGTCAATGAGGGGAAGCTGTGAACCTCCCTGGTTCTGCTTCCATTCCTGTTGCCTGTGTCCAGCTGACTGGCTGTTTCCCACAGCCCTCTCCAGTTCCTCTGGCTGCTGTCATCAGCTGGGCTGGGAAGGCGGCAGGCACAGACAGAGGCGCTTGTGAGAGCCAGAGGAGACAGCAGGGCACACAATCCTGAGTTCCTGCGACCTGCTGTCCTATTTCTCATTTTCACAGCCTCTGCTGGCTGGTAAGGACTCTAGCAGGAGCTGACAGCTGCAAGAAGTAAGGCAGAAGTTGTGAGCAGAACCAAGCATGGGAAGAAGTCTGAGTCCTAAAACTGCCCATGGTGGCTCTGCTGACAAAATGTAATCATCTGGGGATAGCTGGTTGAGAAGACAAAGATCCCGGGCAAATAATTTATATACTTTCATCTGCCAAGTGTGTTACTGTATGACCTATTAAATACATAACCCTGCAATGAGCTGACAGAATGTTTTTGGTGAGAGAATGTACTTTTCATCTGGGTTTTCCTGCACCAGTAATCCTTTCTGTCAGTATCTCTCTACTGACGCTCAAGACAGCTTAAACTTCTTGGCTGCTTTTGATTAAATTTGACAGAGCAGAAATAGTTCAAAGCTAGTTTTCCACAAGCTTCTTGAAAATAGGTGCTCAGACGAATTCACATTCCCAGTTCGTGCACTGTAGTGTGTGGGCTTAGCTGTATTACCACACAGCAAAGAATCTAAGCTGGGGTGGGGAGCAGGCAGGGTAAGTTCCAGTGCTCACAAAATGACTTGCTTAATTGTGTCACATGCCCGTTAAACAGCTTTGCCACCAACCTTTGTTAAAGTTTACCAAAAATAAAGTTGAGATCGAGCCTGGAGACTGTTCAAAGATGTGGAATACATTTAAGAGACCAAAGAGGGTTTTTTGTTCCCTTTACGTTATATAGTTAGTAGGACCACGTGCCCAACAGGTATACATTTCTCATACTTACAGAAATAGGATGTGTCACAGGCAGGCACCCCTAAAAGTTTAAAAAACAAATTCATGGGATCTTCATGGTCTTACCTGTGGTATGGTCTTCCAGTAGCTCTGCAGCTGTAGGACCTGAGGCAGTCTTGCCTCTGGTCTCCAGACCTCCTTATCTTGGGAGCTACCAGGCTTTGGAACAAGTGTCTTGGGGGTCAGCTCTTGGGGCTTTTCTGATGGTTGCATTTCCTTGCCTATTTCTGCCTGCTCGCTCTTTCTTTCTTTCTTTCTTTTTTCTTTGTGATATTTTGATTATGATATGCATCTGTTTGTCGAGAAGAAGGATAAATTAACCAGAAGAATGTTCTGTAACCAAAGATATTTTCATAAAAAGGCAAGCCTTTGTTGTTTTCTGCATACAGCTTTAGAAAGGACAAGAGTTTCTTCTTACCTTTAAGGTGTACATTCTTGTTGTAACTTACAAACAACTTAAGGTAAGAGTTTCTGCCTCTGGCAATTTCAGTTCCACTCACTTATTCAGCCTCCCAGCTGTTTGCTTTTTACAAACTGAAATGACCAATTTGCATAAGGCCAGTCCATACTAGATCTACCTGGTAGATCAAGGTGATGCCAAAATTTAATTACCTGGTTAAATGATCATTTTAAATTGTAGTGATAGCCTTTTTATTGAACAGACATTTCTGTATTCATTTTAAGTATTCTTAAAATTCTCATCCAATTATCTAATATATTAAAAAGTTCATTAATTTTGCCCACAGCCTGAGTTTCAGTCCTGTGTAGTCTTACAGACTTGCTAGGCGCCGTCTTCATTGGAATTACCTTTGTTATCTTTGCAACCACTGGGAAAAAGCTATACAGTAGAAAAAGGCAGGGTGGGTACTTTGGATTTTAAGTTTTATTTACGATTTCTGAGTTCAATCCTAAAAAAATTTGAATAATAGACTAGTGCTGAAGCAGGGGACATGGCAGAAAGTCTGCTTTCACTTGAGTCTGAACCTGAGCAAGTGCATAGGGAAGAAGGATAGTTTAGCATTATTTGTTCTTAAAACAAATGTGGTTTTGAAGTTGATATATGAAGGGCATGTGAAACATTCAGAAAAGAATGAGGAAGAAAAACACTTTCCTTTTGCAGTAAGTTATAAATAAGTGACGTATTAAAACTATAATATTGGATCAGAACACTGTGGTCTGCAGAAATGTGTCTCTGCATAGACAAGAACATGTAAGGATGATGGTTGCAGACATTTAGGCTAATTATATGCCTTATTTCATAATGTGCATTCATATATCATGTTATGTACCATTTAAAAATATTCCAGCTGTTAATGTGTACGATATGAAAATAAGGAGTGATGATTTTTCTGTACCACTTTTTGGTAGGATCTGAACTGATAGATTTGTAGCCTGCATTTTCTGCTTTGCATGTTACTTTTTATAAACAGAAAATTAATAAATAAATTGCTCTTTGTACTTACTCATATCTTGTATGTGAAACCTGACCTGTAGATATAGGGATATGTTTAAATCTTAGTCTAGTTCCCAAATACAACTGTTTTATAGAATTGGTTTTTGTTGTTCAAACATGCTAAGGAATTTGATTAGAGAGCTGACTGCATGAATATCTGGTGGTGGTGGTGGTTTCGAGGGTGTGCTCGATTCTGATAGCAGTTCTTCATGGAACTGCCTCTCTCTTCCAAACCTCCAAACGTCAGCGATCCTTCAATGTCTTGATTATTAGCCTGGAGGTTAACTGTTGTTGTTTTGCAATGCTATTGCAAACCAGAAGTTTCTTGGTTTAGTATAAGAAGGCCCTTAGAATTGTGAAATAAAACTTTTCACTTTTCATAATGGTCATGACTGAGCTTAGTCCTGGCATGTGCAATATAAGTCAAATCATATACCCAAACCCATGTTCCTGTCTTGTAAGGACCATGACTTGCATTAATGATATTGTTATTCAGAGCACTTCATTTTGCTAGAAGTAGTATTTAACTTGTGCATTTTGAAATTATTTTCCAAATACTCATAAGCATTTGCTTGTACATCATCACCACAGATTACATCAGTTCTTTGCGGGAAATTTGTTTATGTGGTGATTGACACTTTTGTTTTCTCCTGGAGAGAAGGACATTACTAAATGCATGGAAACTTCACAAAAGGTTTTTTCTAGAACACGGAATTTCTCATTAGATCCTCCGGGATCCTGCCCACTGAGAAAATGTGAAGGAAATATACAACTCAATTACTTAATGAAAAACTTGGGATCTCTAATACTTGTTGCTAGGAGCAATACTAATGTCAGTAGTAGGGAAAGGTGGCTGACATGCTAAGCTTGTTTTCATGCTTCCAAGTGTGATTGCACAACACCAGTAGCAAGTACAGTGTTCTCCCTGTGCAGTGCAGTAACATGATGGTTATTTAGCGAGCCATGAGACATCAAGGCAGAAAATTTTGGGTGTAGACTTCATAATACTTCAAAATTAGTACTTCAAGGGTCATCACACCAACCTGTAGTGGTCTGCACTGAGTGGGGTTTGTAGTTTAAAATCATATTTGAGAGAATAATTATGTTGCAGAGCGTAGGCTTATACCATGTGACTTAGAAATGAGAAGGGTCTTGGAGAATGGCAACCAGCAAGAACACTTTTACAGTAGTAGGGATGTGGAATTGATCCTAAGGTATTAATATTCATCACCTGTCCTTGTGCTTTTGGACATTCATTGCACAGTCTGGTATGTTCTGCACAATCACAGCAACAAAGCTTACTGCATAATGACTCTGGGTGTTGTATGTTTAACCTTCACAGAGAGCAGTCAGTCAGTCCTCTCCAGTCCTCTGACTAAATTAGTAAATTTACTTGTTTAATCAATTTGCCAATGGTGATTTGCCATTGCCTTTATTGGGGGTGGGGCGTGGGAGTGGAAACAGCAAAGGTGATCAGAGAGAGAGTGTTTCATTTGTAGCCTTTTAATAGTGAAGTTAAAACATGTTGACTCCTGTCTTTTGTGCCATTTTTTTTTAGTTGAAAGCTGTTTTCTCAAAACATCTTTCAGCTAAAGGTCTGTGGATAGGCTTGTAAAACTTCTGATGATGACCAAGAGCTTTAAATGGCTCAGCAGGCTCAGAATCCACGTCCAAACCAGGGAATGGAACTGAGGAACATCCAACAGCTGCTGGATGTGATGGTTCTGGTGCCATGTGTGCCTTTCCCCTGTAGCAGGAGTATGTGTGGAGCACTATTTTCTATAAGGAAAGATGAATGTTTGTATTTAGTTGTTTTGTGTGTTAGATCAGTACTTCTAGGCACCAGCAGACTTGGAGTGAATATACAATATTCTTTCACCCTTCTGCAAATGTGCAGTAAGGCTTGATGCAAACCAAAATTACAGGATTTCAGCACACACTTGGGAAGTTTTTAGTCTGTGCTGTAGGCCTGATGCTTTCTTCAGAGCACAGAGCAGTGAGGGAGAACATGTGTAGTTGGGCTACTCTTACAGCTTTGTGCTGGCCTGCATTGCCAGGGCCCTTGTGGGACAGCAGGACGTGCTTAAAATTGTGGGGTTTTACCCCTTACTTATTTTATAATAATGCTTGGATAAAGGTGGTTTTGTTTTGGGTTTGGGGTTTTTTTTGTGTGTGTTTTTGGTTTTTTTTTAATGGGTTGTTTGTTTTTTTTTTTTTCTGTAGAGATCTGAATTTTCTTTTTTTAATTACATTGGAAACTCCCCTTTACTTGCCAGAAATCAAGCTTATTCCTTGTTTTACTCCTTTACAACGCTTTCACCTCTGTTTCTTTCTATGCCTGCTGTTAGGATCAGAGTGCCCTGTTACCACTGTTGCTGTTTAAGTGCTTCCTCTAAATTTTGCTCCATGTACTCAGACCATTTTTGGGAGTGGAGGAAGGAAGGTACTTTAATTTCCTGCATATTTTCTAGAAGCAATCACCCATTCTATCACTCTTCCCAGCAATCATTTTATGGTATTATTTTGCCACGTTTCACTGATTCAGGTCAAGCAGAGTGGCTACAGAGATGTATATCTGTTTCCAGACAAATACTGGAATACAGTCTGGGTACCATGTCCCAGTTATTAGTTACACTTACTGCTTTATTTGAAGCACTCAAGCATTTTTTTTTCCTGCAAGACATTCAGCTTTTTGTGACTAGTTTACTGAGAGATCAAAAAAAACCATGCGTGACTCATCACCTTTGTCAGCATTTGGTGGATCTGGAGAAAAAAAGAGAGAAACAGGAGTGACCAAATTCAAATTTTTCCTTCAAGTCCTGACTTCACTGTTTCTCCCTCTGCCTGTGACTATTTTACAACTTATTCATCAAGCATATTCAGGGCTCTGAATTGTAGCTGCCAGTGCATGCTTCCCACGCCCACTCCCTGGAATCTGCACCCAAGTGTTACAAATGACATGGCACGGCTCTTAGTGTGTCAGGGAACAGTTGTAATTCTGTTAAGTATTACTCATATTATGGGATGTTGCACATCTGTATGATGGCAGTGCCAGATCCTCACCTCAAAACAAAAATCCTGCAGCTGGGTGACTTATACTAAGAAAAAGCAAAATGGGCCAGAGGCCTGGAGCTGTTGTAGGTGGGTGGTGTTAGTAATTCTAGTGGAAGTGTTTTAGCAGTAGTAATTTCAAGATATAAAAAGAAAAGGTCTCATATAAACTTGCATAACCTTTGGCTTTTACAATCTGTCAGGAAGAGAGGAAACTGCACAAGGTTTTTATTGTGTGAAATGACTTTCTCCTTTTCTCTTCTCCCACCTTTATCAGTCAGTTTAATAAAAGATAACACCTCTTCGCTTTATTGTTGGAGCTTATAGCGCCATAATGGCTCTGAAGCTGGTGTAGTTGGGAAGTGAATGAAAAGCGTAGGGGAAAGAAGAATTCATTCACTGAAAAAGTGTAAACACCGAAGTGAATAATAAGCCGTTGTCACTGACACACTTGCGCGGAGCTTTGATATCGCCAAACTCCTGAGCAAGCCTGGAGAGGCGGCCGCAAACAGGTTTGGGGTTCTTCGGGAGCAGGGCTTTGGGGCGGCGGAGAGCGCAGCCCTGCCTGCAGGAGCGGGGCCAGTGGCCACCAGGTGTCACCGAGTGGCCACCAGGTGTCACCGAGTGGCCACCAGATGTCACCGAGTGGCCACCAGATGTCACCGAGTGGCCACCAGGTGGCACCGAGCCCCCACGGCTGCGGCCACCCGAGCGTGCCCGAGGCTCCCGTGTGTGCGCTCCGACCGGGTCCTTCCATCCTGTCAAAAAGAATTTAACTTACTAATAGCGGTTTTTGAGAAGACCTTAATTTAGGAAAGGAATCGAGGTAGGTTCCTCTTGCTTCAACACAAGGGTTTTTATTACTCGAAGGTGATCAAGTAAAAAGAAACCCACAGAACCATGAAGCAAGCAAAAAAAGTAAAAAATTGGAATGTAGAAAGAAAAACAATTCCTTTCAAAACAGAGGCAACATCTTGCTTAGGGTAACATTATTAAATCGAAAAGTAAATCCCATACAGTCTTTGGATAAGAAACAGGGAATTAAAGTCTATATGAACTATATATGAATAAAACAGATATTAAAGATATGAACAGATGCGTACCTTGTTTAAACGAGCCTGTTTGAAGTGTTACACCAAGTAGTTCAGGGAGGGCACAGTTTCGTTCCTAAGAGCTATGGAGTTACATCGGTGGCTATTACACAGTCAGGAAATTCCCTTTGGGTCGTGACAGTTTTTGGGGGTTTGTTTGGGTGTTTTTTTTGTTTGTTTTTGGGGTTTGGGGGTTTGTTTGTTTGTTTTGGGTTTTTTTTGTGGTTTGTGTTTTTTTGGGTTTTTTTCCCCCAATTTTTTTCTTTCCCTGTGGATGCGTGTTTGTTCTTTGACCCTGCTCAAAAAGGCTATGCATTCTATACTGGCTGTTGTTTCACAGAACATCTTGTAAAAAAAAAAAAAAAAAAGAGTAATGAGAGTGCTGTTCTGGTTTAAAGCCTTTCTCCTGAGGGCTATTCCCATGTATAATCTGGAAGTGCTTTGCTGAACGGGATAACTCTGTGTTCTGAAAGATTGTAGCTTTGTGCTATCTCCTGTGCTTTCCTTTGCATGCGTTTAACCCAGGATTCCTGGAAGTGAAAGCTTTTTATCTGAAATGCAGAACTATCAGACTTTTAATGTCCTAGTGGATAGACAGATGCTGAGTGAAACGTTGGAGAGAGCAAAGCACATCTGCCTCTGCCCAAACATGTAGTTCCTTTCTCTCCGCCTTTCTTCTGAGAAGTTTCAGTTTGTCAGTGTGTGCTGCTCTTGCCTGACTTGGTGGAAGGTGGATACCCTAAGCTGCAAGGAAGAAAGCACTTCTAAATGCTTTTCCTTTCTTTTTTGCTCCACAGATTGTGCTAAGTCGGGCAGTAGGAGCTCTTTGTTCTGTCTGCGGTGTGTTATGTATGGCTCCCTAGCTTGCCTTTCTCTGGCAATTGATCCTTCCTTTCAGCATTTAATCAGTTTAGCAGGTTCAAGTGCCATCACTCACGTTTATGACTGTTCCCTGAAGTAACACAGCTATTCAATATCTGTAGTGTGGGGGGCCGAGGGGGAAAGTGTGAGGTTATTGCAAGCTAAGTATATTAACTGAGAAAAGGGATTTAAAAAAAAAACCCTTGCAGAAAGGTGTTGATTTTTTTTTTCCCACAAGGAAACACAAAGTAAGTAATAGCTTGGGAAGGATTAAGAGGATTTAAGGCTCTAATAGTCCAAACTGGCTAGGGTGGGTATTAATATTTATTTCTTAGATAGGACTTATGGGACTTCCCATATTTTCCAGAAGATGAAACCTTTTTAATTGTCAGTTATGTAGGGAGGAATTTATTTGGTTTGTTTGGCAAATGGCATCTTGTTGCTGTTCTTAACTTGCCTTGCTTGCCTGGCTGCCATCACTGGCAGTGCTGCCAATCCTTGTATTTTTCAGAGTGATGCAGAGACTGGTCAGTGTGCAAGTGCATTCCACATATGAAACACTGTTTTTCTGTGTGTATATCACTACATTTGCTATTGGGAGGAAATAAAGGGCAGATATGCAACCAGACATTAAGCCCCAGTCATGCTGAAATCATTGTTTTGTCCTGGGACAGCTTATCCATTGACAGTGTTCATCACTCAGTGCCTTTTTTTTTTTTTTTTTAATGTAGAAATTGCCCCTACTGGCCACAGATCAATTAAATTCTGTATTTTTCTTGGTAGGAAATATTGTTGAACTATCTGTCATGTCCCCTGACATAAAATAAAACAGTCCCAAAGAAAGAGGAGTGCAAGAGAGAGAGTGAAAAATACCAGCTTGGGGAAAAAACCGCAAACCAACAACCCAAAATATTAATGGAAAAATAGGGTTAGAATAAAAAAAATAGTCTTTGCCATGCATGCTTAGATAGGCTGTTGTGTAATCCTGAAATTTAATGCAAATGTGCTTTTCCTGTCTTTGTAGTCAGCTCCTGTTAAAACTGGATCTCTGTGCTGACAGAAGAAATGCTGGGCCGTGTGCTGGGCTCTGTGGTATTTAAAGGAATTAAAATAGTTGAAAATTAATAACTGGAATCAGTCCTGTGCAAACAGATTAGATTCAAGATGACAAATTTTGTAGAGTAATGATGTGTTTTATCACAAAAGTAATGCAAGTTCTGCTCCTCTGAGAAAATTTGTTGCTTGAAGGTCCACTGTGGGCTATGTTTGTTTGTTGAATGTGTTAATCTGCACTGTTGGACCACTTACAAAAGCAGCTTGCCTTTTCTTCTCTTTTTGTTTGTGACCTAATCTGTACTGAGTGAAGTTTATGAAACGAAAGTGCTCATTTATCCTGGTAATATTTTTTAATCTTGGATACTATTTTAAGTGAATAGATCTTAAATTCAATGCCAAGGCCATGGCCTGCATTTTGTGTTGCTGTTTCATCCCACACCTTTTCCTTAGGTCCCTCCGAACATACCAATTAACATGGAATTGCAATTCACTGAAAACTCTTAATGTAGTCATGGCCAGTGCTTGCACTAACCTGATAACTCTGACTGTGATGGTAGTGGTTTAATATTGTGTTTGTATAGGTGTATTCAGAACATTGTGGCCTCAGCCAGCAGTATTTGGAAGCAGAAGAGAGATTTGCCAGTGATTAGTCCAGGTGAGTCTCCTGTGCTGGGTTGTACTGCTACTGAGGTATTTTTGTTCTGTAACACTCTGGCCTCAGATGTAGTCATAAAATCATAGAATAATTTAAGCTGGAAAAGATCCTTAAAGATCATCAAGTCCACCACTAAACCATGTCCCGAAGTGCCGCATTCTACACATCTTTTAACTACCTCCTGGGATCATGATTCCACCACTTCCATGTGTTGGAATCTTCCCAGTTTATATCTGGTTTTGACATTCCTGCAGCACACTGGAGAATGCCTTGTTTGGGTTACAGCTGTGAGAAAATTGTCAGTGATGCAGACCCCGTTCTGTGCCTTCCGTGGGGTTCCTAAGTGTGTGCACTTGAGGTTCCTTCTGGCCTCTCCAAGCTGTCAGCAGGTGCAAAGATGGGTGACTGCAGCTGATGCATCTGATCCAGGCCAGAAGTTCCTGTTTGGTGTGGGGCTGCATCTTCTAGGCCTGAGGAGATCTGCTGAAGGGACAGGGGATTGCAGTTTTCCCGCTGGGATAGCCTCAGCTGTGGTCAAAAGCAGTCAGAGTCTGGCACCTGAGCAGCTCTGCAGCCATGGGACTATTGTGAAGTATCTCACACAAAGAGCAGTTCTTTGTCCCTTATTGCTGGCCTCTGTGCTCTGTCACTGAGGAAAGGCAGCAGTTGCTCTATTTACACCTGGAAGATGGCTAATAAATACATATCACAGATCATGGATGTTTAGGGAGAGGAGAAAATTAGTTTTATGTTTATTAATGCTTTCTTGATTTTTTTTTACTTTTGAGGAGGAGAACATGCAAGGAGACTTACAACCTAATCAACTTTTATAACATAATAAAACCAAATAATAAGACATGAGGAAAAATCTTTGAAAGGATTTATTACCTTTGGTTTCTGCACTGCTGGTGTGAGCTGAATCCTGGTACTTGTGATCCCTGGGACCTAAAATTTTGCTGTCTCTGGATGTGACTTATCACACAGAGT
>VYZR01068974.1:31659-44780 GCA_013400675.1 Oxylabes madagascariensis
CCTTTCTCGCGAAAGGACGGAAACGTCGTTTAGGAGGCTCCACATTCGCTTCGTACATCTGGGGTATCCAGTCCACGTCTCAGACACACATCTTACATTCCCCCCCGCCTTAAACCACTCCCCTAAGAATTACTTAAAATCCTTTTTCTTTCTTAGGTCTTCGTGCACGAGATTTTTGTAATAAATATGGTAGAATAATTCATGTAAGTTGGAATTTAGGATAGATGTATTAGAATAATTCGTGTAGATTTTAGAATTTAGATGTAGAAGCATGAAACACAAGCACGTACCCGAGGCCCCGAGGGCCCTACGGAGAAAAACAAAAGAGCTGCTAATCACCCAAGCCAGCAACCCTGTCCCCGCCCAGACGCGATTAAGTGGCCATCTCCTCCGTGATGAAATCAGCTTCTCGTGGCAGAGACGTTCCCCACACCCCTGACTCTTCTAAAAAGAAAAACCCTTCAGGCAGCCGAACTGACAATATCAGACCTCAAACTCCGTCCTGAAGCTGCACGTACACAAATCCTAAAATCAAATGAAGACATCCTGAACGCCTCGTCACGAGACCCGAAGGAGAGAGCCACCCTTCCAGAGAGATTAATCAAAGACTTTACCGGCATTCATTCTATCCCCGCAAGCAATGAATCTGTAAAGAAAGGACATTTAAAATGAAAATGAACTTGCTGTATTTTTTTTGGTTTGTAACAGTATAAAAGTGCACCTTGAACTCCGCATCTTCGGTGAACTGTCAGGGCTGAGCTTTATGGTGGTCTCTGGGAGACACCCCACACCGATTCCCAGGCTCGGTGATGCACAAATTTATTATTGTGGCTGAATAAATGTTTCCAATTATTGTTATAATAAATCATTATTATTAAGAATTTGCTATCTCATTTATAACAATTGTTATTATTTTTCTTTTCTTTTCTGTCCTATTAAACTATCTTTATCCTGACCCATGAGTTTTAACTTTTTTCTAATTTGCTCTCCCACCCCTCTGTGGGCAAGGCAGTGGATGGCAGTGCATTCAGCTGCCTGGCGGGTTAAACCACAAGAGTTAGAAATATCCTTAACTCAGTTCATAAGGAATTAACATAACACTGTTACATCCACTTAGCAAGTATTTCTTGGTCATATAAAAAAAGCAGAAATCCTATTTAGCCCCAGGGAAGAATTTTGAACAATTTCACTTGGTGAATCTTTTCACATTCATTTGATTTGTCCAGGTTCACTTTTTCTTGTGGGAATTTCATTCTTTCTGTAACATCTCTTCTCTAAAAGTTACCTGTTGCCACCCAGGCTGTATGAGACTACCCACAATACAGCCAACCGTCACCAAACTATGGCCACAGCTTTGTTAATGCCCCTCCACCTTTTATTCAACATATTTCTCATACAGAGCATCTGAAGTTCAAACTTTCCTTATTTTCTGAAAGCCTTGTGGTCTCCTCCTTTCTGCAGAGAACCTTGTTTGCAGCATGTTTGCTGTCTCCTTAAGCATTATCACTGTAGATTTTACTTACAAGTACTGTTTTTTTTTCTCTTTATAGAATGTAGTTTCCACATTCTCAACATGCTGTTCCCCTAGTGCATATGGAAGATATCATTACATTCCAGTGAAACATTTTTAATTGTTAGAGTTCATAACAGTGAAAACAAACAAACAAAAAAGAGAAACTTGTACTTTTCTGATCTTCTTTAAAGGGAACATCTCTATAAGCAGCCACTTTGAATTCTAGAATCCATTTCAAACATAATATTTACACATGACAATATGGACAATAAAAGAAATATTTCTGCTAAAAAGTTATTTTCTGCTGTAGGTTGCAATTTCTTCTATAGGTTGCAATTTTTTATTTCATGCAATAATTATTTAATTCCTCAAGTCTTAAACATTCTAAAATCTTTCTTATTGGAAGTTCATTAACTGGACAATGCAGAAAATCTGATCAAGTCTTCTGTGTTCTATACACATTTAACTAGAATATACTGATTTGGAAAGAGTGGAGGCATAAAGCAGATAAGAACCATCCATGACTGTAAAAAAATTGGGCTATCTTCTCATTACAGTATGAAGCATGAGAGACACAGTTGTATCACAACATCATATTCCAGAGTTGGTCATGACAACAATTTCTGAATTATTTTAATTCTTAAAAGTTATGTTAGCAAACATGTAAGCTGAAAATGCTTAAGTTTGTAAGAAACTGAGCTGTTGATTTTATTAGTAGTGTTTGTTGCTAAGAGAGAAGCTTTTAAAGCTGCTTGCAGCGTTAATTGCACATATCTTTCCTGTCTTGCAGAGAATGACATAAAATCACTGATGTGTTTGCTTTAGTTTCCAAAAGCTAATGTAAGGGAATAAAATTTACTTAGCATGAAGTCAATCTTGCTACTGTAAAACACTTTTAATGTTAAAACATACATACATTTCTTCTGCATAAGAACAAAATGTAAGGGGGAATATGGAAGAAAGCCAGATCTATTTAAATCCTATGATTTAAAAAGAAACAAAATTTATATTTTTTAAACAAATAGTAGCCTACAGTGAGCAATGAGGAAACACTAGCTTTGATCTAACTCTCAGTGCAAAATGTCCATCCCACAGCTGAATAAACACTTAATGTGATGGGTGAGCAACTGGACAAAGGGTTATACTGAATGACATGGCATCAGCCTGGTGACCTGTCACTAGTGGGGTTCCACAGGACTCCATCCTTGGCCCTGTGCTCTTCATCATCTTCATAAATGACTTGGAAGCAGGACAGGAAGGGATACTGAGCAAGTTCACAGACAATACAAAACTGGGAGGAGCTGTTGACTCTTTTGAGGACAGNGATCCTTGTGGGACCCTTCCAACTCAGCATATTCTGTGAGTCTGTGATTCTGTGATTTATTAGCAGTTATGGTTACAAGAGGGGCTGAAAGGAGGATCTGGGGAACTAGAGGGCTTTCAGCCTGATCTCAGTGCTGGGCAGCGTCATGTGACAGATCATATTGAGTGCCATGTTGGAGCATGTGCAGAAAAAACAGGGGACCAACCCAGCCAGCATGGATTTAGGAAAAGCAGGTCCTGCTTGACTAACCTATTCCTTCATTGGCGAGGTGACTGGCTAGTGGATGAGCAAAAAGCTGTCGGTGCTGTTTACCTGGACTTTATCAAAACCTTTGATACTGTTTCCCACAGCATTCTGCTGGAGAAACTGGCAGCTCATGCTTTTGATAGGTGCATTCTTCGCTGGATTAAAAATTGGCTGGATGCTGAGGCTCAGAGAGTGGTGGTGAATGCAGTTATATTCAAGTAGTGGCTGGTCACTAGGGGTGTTCCCCAGGGCTCGGTACTGGGGTCATCCCTGTTTTATTATCTGTATTGTGACCTAGACAAGGAGTCGAAGGTTGCTCAGTAAGTTTGGAAACTACACTAAGTTAGGCAGAATTGTTGAGCTGCTGGAGGGCAGGAAGGCTCTGCAGAGGGATCTGGACAGGCTGGATTAATGTTCTGAGGCAACTGGATGAGGTTCAACAAGGAGAAGTGCCAGGTCCTGCCCTTGGGTCACAACAATTCCATGCAATGCTACGGGCTTGAAACAGAATGACTTTAAAGCTGCATGGTGGAAAAGAACCTGGGAATGCTCCTTGGCAGTCAGTTATGTAGGAGCCGGTGTGTGTGTCCAAGTGGCCAAGAAAGACAATGGCATCCTGGCTTGGATCGGAAATAGTGTGGCCAAGGGACTAGGACAGTGGTTGTCTCCCTGTACTTGTCACTGGTACCACACCTCAAGTTCAGTGTCCAGTGTTGGTCCCTCACTACAAGAAAACCATTGAGGTGCTGGAGTGTGTCCAGAGAAGGGCAACAAAGCCAGGGGAGAGTCTGAAGCACAAGCAGTTATGAGGAACATTTGAGGGATCTGGGATTGTTGCAAAATACTTCACATACAGATTAGCAATCTTCAGAGGTGAGTGGTAGTTCCTGTTTTAGAAATTATTCATTATATTCCATATATCTATCAATTAATATTATGCTTACTTGTTTCTTTGTGACTTTCTTCATAAGGTAGTTTGGTTTTACAATTTTAGTGGCATGTTAAGCAAGAAACTCTTGGGCCTCTGAGGGCAAATGCACGAAACTTTCCTCAGTAAATAATCAGGATGTAATGTGGATTTAGGCTTTAAGCTGAGCAATATTCTGTTCCTTGTTGTGGTTTAGATACCTTGTTTTACATTATGCTCTCATTCATCATATATGAACAACTTCACAGCCGTTATTTCCTTTCAGCTTGAGCAAATCATGCCAGTGGTAGCCAAGGGCAAAATTAGATCAGTAGAAAGCAGAAGTTATTTTGAAACTGAAAATTATTTCTTTTGCTAGAGAAAGAAAATCTTCATCTGAAACCAGTGTATTTTTGACATACCTTCAGGAACAAATTTCTCTAAAATGTTATTACCTCTGCAAGTATTTCAAGCTAATCATTTATTGCTATGCTGTTAGTCTGAAAAACTCAAAGTAAAATTTTGTGTGGGAGAATTTATATTGTTCTATATTGTTTTGTTCTGTCAGAATTTTTTATTAAGTTGTTCAGTTGGATTTTTATGTACTTCCGTTGCTGTTATATATGGGATTTTTGTCAGTCCTGAAGATAAAATATATAAAATCACCAAACTTATCATGAATATGACCTGATTTATGTAAATTGATGTGTTAAACACTACAAGAGATCACTTCTTAGTAACTCATGATATGAGTGTTTTCTTTCTAGTACCCGTCAGCAGAGGATCTCAAATGACTTAAAAATGGAAATCAGTTAAACTGTCTGGTTCCAGACAGTAAACCACAGCCCTGAAATATTTAGTGTTTGAGAATACCTCAGTACTGTGTGTCATCCCCCAGGGATCATTTTTGGGCCCAGTCCTGTTTAATATCTTTATTGATAATCAGGATGAGGGGATTGAGTCTACCGTTTGCAAATTTGCAGATGACACCAAATTGGGTGCAAGTGTTGGTGTGCTGGAGAGTAGGAGGGCTCTGCACATGTTGGACAGATAGACTGAATCCAGTGATATGAGGTTTAGCAAGACCAAGTGCCGGGTCCTACACTTTGGTCACAATAACCCTGTCCAGTGCTACAGGCTGGGGACAGAGTGGCTGGACAGTGCCCAGGCAGAAAAGGCCCTGGGGGTACTGTTTGACAGCAGACTGAATGTGAGCCAGTGTGTGCCCAGGTGGCCAAGAAGGCCAAGGGCATCCTGGCCTGGATCAGGAATGGTGTGGCCAGCAGGAGCAGGGAGGTCATTCTTCCCTTGTACACAGCATTGGTGAGGCCACGCCTCGAGCGCTGCATCCAGCTCTGGCCCCTCAGTTTGGGAAGGACATTGACACCTTGAGCGCATCCAGAGGAGGCAACGAGGCTGGTGAGGAGCTTGGAGCATAAGTCCTGCGAGGAATGGCTGCGGGAGCAGGGGTTATTTAGCCTGGAGAAGAGAAGGCTCAGGGGAGACCTTATTGCTCTCTACAACCATCTGAAAGGAGGGTGTAGCAAGGTGGGGGTCGGCCTCTTCTCCCAGGCAGTCGGAGACAGGACAAGAGGACAGAGTTTTAAGCTGCACCAAGGGAGGTTTAGGCTGGACATTAGGAAGAAGTTCTTCACAGAAAGGGTGACTGAGCATTGGAATGGGCTGCCCAAGAAGGTGGTGGAGTTGCTGTCCTTGGAGGTGTTTAAGAAAAAGCTGCATGTGGCACTCAGAGCCATAGTCTAATTGAAAAGGTGGTTTTAGGTCATAATTTCGACTTGATGATCTCAAAGATCTTTTCCAACCTAATTGGTTTGTGAATTTGTGATCAGATGATGAAAACACAGATGTAACTGAAGAAGAAAATAGGGTTAATTGGAATGTTTGAAGAGCAATGGAATATTTAAAAGGAAAAGTAACATCTATGATTTTCTTTCTGTAAAGATCATTGGCTCTTATTTTATTTATGGGTTTGTGTATTTTAGATATAGTAGAAACTGGAAACCCTGATCATTATCTCTTTAGAGATCTGTAAATGACTGCATCAACACTTTAAATCATATTCATATGAAAAGACAGCATAACAACATCTAGGAAGGCGTACCTCTATCTTTGTGTTTGTGATTGTTAGAAATTGCATTTCCATATTTATTTTTTCCTAACTGTTTGCAACTTATGTTAATTAAGTCTGAAATATGAATATTCCCACATATGAACCAAGCCATAGAAAAAGCCTTTGCTACAAGATTGTCCAAAAATCCTGCTGATGCCTTTGCCTTTTTGTTTCCACAATCTTTCTCAATATAAAGCTAATACTAAATCTTTTGTCAATCTTTAAGGTAACCACTGGAGGAATCTTTCTTTTAAGAGATGAGAATAGTCCATCCCATGGTTCTTATACTATATCCAACTCACTGGATCTCCACCTGATATGCTGCAGGACCTGTAGCTGGCTTGATAGCAGGACACGAGATTTAGTAAAAAGTATGATTTGAGAATATTCCAGCGATACCATTGAGTATAATAAGTCCTGGAGGACAGACTTGCGATTAAATGGAGTTCGGTTCTTAAAGGTGTAGCAACAACTTTTTCCTGTCATAGGTAAGGTCATCCACTCACTGCCTCTTGCCTGTTAGCTCCACAGACTCCATCCCATAAAACTCTGCAGCAACCTCAATCCTCTGATGTGAAGACACTGTTCTGATGCAGTGCTCCCCTGAATGATTTATATTTCTACGCCCAGAGAAAAAGTATTTTCTTAAAAAATATTAAACTACTAGTTAATGTATTGTGTCTGACTTACCATGCAAAAACGTCAATATTTGTTATGCTTTTTCCTGTTGTTCCAATGCTACTAACTAGAAAGAGTAGTGCCATGTGAACAGGGAGGTATTAGCTTGTATCCAAGGATGAATTTGAAAATAATTACTTTTGCCATAACTCTTGCAATCCATATGGATAAAGTACAATACTGGCACTAGTATCTACAGGTCCATCTGCATAGAGCCTCATTTTACTGCGTAAGGCAAAGCTTTGTAAACCTAGCCATCTGTTTTCAGTTTATTCCCCAGAACCTCTAAGAATGAATGGGAAATAGATAAATTGTAAGGAATTACTCTATTTGATATTTGATTGTAAAAATAATGGGGAAAGATTAAAAATAATATTTCAATATTTTATATGATGATTTCTGTTTCTAAAATTATTTAAAGTAATGAAGGCATTGTTTGACTATGGTAGTGGCATCTGCTATATACTGTGCACTCATAAAGACCTAATCCTCCTTCACCTTGCTGTAGAATGCAACTTCAACAAAAGTAACAGGGTGACAGCACTACACAATCAGACTCCCTCCATATTTTTTCTCATGGTAATAATGAGGGGATATTTTGTTTTGACTCTTACAATGATTTCCTTTTGATTTTAGGAGGACCAATGGATATTTTAAAAAATATTATCCCTCCCTCCTTTGTTGGTGAATACAGGATTCTAAACACATTTGGTAGTACCTACTTAATAGCTTGAGTACTTTTGATTAGTCATATATATGTATGTATGTATATGTATATGCATATGCAAAAAATCCATTCTATGAGTTGGTTCATAGAACAATAAGAGATTTGGTGCACTATATCCAGTACACTAACACTGTGACACTGTAAGGTGCTGAAACCTCCTTGTAAAAGGAGTTTTAGCTATTCCATACAGAGCAGACAGAATATACAGGGTTATTGTGCACTGGGGAAACTGACATCTGCAGACTTCAAGATGTGAAATTATAAAGGATTCATCATATAAATTGCCATCTGGGGACAAAGGGTCAAGTCTTTATAACATGAAATGAGATCTTTCATAATCTCCTTATAGCATGAGTGATTAAATGCATATGAACAAAAGCTTGGGGGCTCTTTCTTTTATTTTTGTGGGTGAGAAAGTGAATCTAGTAAATCTGTGTTGATGAAAATCTGGGTTATCTGAAAGCCCAGATTCTTTCCTTAAAAAGATCCTCAAACTTACTTTAAAATTAGGTCTTCTTTATGCACAAAATATTAAAAATGGCACTTCTGCTAATAACTTTAGCACATTCTTTGACTGGACTAATGAATCAGACAAATCATACTACAGTGATGGTTTGGGAGCATTGAGAAGAAAAGAAAATGTAGGTGGTGTTTGTTTGGGAACACTTATACATTCTAATGGGGGTTCTTCAGAACTTAGTATCTGTCCTGTCAGTTATATGTATATCGAGTGTTTGAATGTTTTGTCAGACTAGCTCGGAAAAAATACAAACATTTGTACCAGACAAAGTGTTAAAAACTTGATTCTAATTGACTTAGCTTATGTTTCTGTTGTGGGGAAATCTGAACCCACTACCCAAAGTACTCTGATTGTGGTGACCTGAGCTCCATTGCTCAATTTCCACCTTGCTCTGCACTTGCGGTATTAGTAAGGAGAGGAATGGAACTTCACTGTTCTCCAAACCTGCAGCAAATTATGCATCATTTCGGAATACCTACCCTGCTTGATTGAATCCATGGTAGTACATATCTGAAACTATACTCCTTGACCCAAACACTTGTGGAAAAGGATAATATTGAGTGCAGTTATTCTTACCTTCTGCACGGAAGAGTAGAAAAAAGCATAACTCATCTATTGTGAATTACTATAATGGTGAGATATTCTGCTCCTGTCTATGGTATATTAATAAATTAAATCACTACAATACTGATATTTACTTTGAATCAACATGAAATGGTTCAGTTTTATGCAATTAAAACCAATTATATAATTACTTGATTCTAAAACATTCAGTATCAATAGGGAAACAAATTTTAAGGCTATTTTATTTAATCCCTATTTTTTTAATAATATATGTAAAATATAGGTGGCAAGGCACCAGAAGCAATTTTATGCAGGCTACCCAGAAAGTAAAACAATAATGATGAGCTATATATTGAAAAACTTTTAAAAAGCTGTAAAAGAGTTAAAAATGAGATTTTTGTTCTTGAAAATCATCATTTACAAAAAAGGAAGTATAGGAAAATAAGTCACCTCCTTGATAATCCATTTTGTTGGGAATTCTGTTGTGAAGAAAACAATTTTGGTTCTGTGCACTTGGTTATAATCCCCAAATTAACTTTGAGCTGTGCAATTATATTTATTGATGTCATACTTTGGAAAGAGTATTTTAACTCGTCAAAAATATGCAACCCTCCCCTTGCATTAGTTTATTTGCTATGACAAAGTCAGTTCAGTATCAACTTCCTGGCAAAAGCACCACATTGATACTGATAGATTTCATATCTACATAACTATTTCAAATGAATAGCTAGCTATAAGTATAAATTGAAAAATCTCAGAGGTGCACTGAGCTTCAAATTTTTATTGCAATAGCTAGTTATAGAGACTGGGAGTTTTCCTCCAACTAAACATCAGTATTAAACCAAAACCAGGCTATAAACTTTCATTTTTTAGTTAGATTCCAAGCTGGACTCACTGCAGGTGTCTGTGAATGAAATTCCTTGTTCTTTCCTATATGCTGAATTAAGCAAGTAACTCTTTGCTTCCAAAGAAGTAGAACTTCAACAGCAACAGTACATTTTTCCACTAAATGTTTCTCTTTTTTTAATGGTTACTTTTATTTATAACATAATTTTAAAAATCTTTGTCTTCTAAGCAGAAATAATATCTTTACAGCATGAAGTGAGGTTTCCACATTATGGAAGAACCAAACAGCAGCAAAACCAGTATCTGATAACATTTTATTAATGACTATGGACGCTGAGATCTAACAATGATCCTGAGGCATACACCTAAAATCAAGGGTGCACAAGAATACATTTCTAAGGAGGCACTTTCCTAAATTTGGCCTGTTATTTGTGTTGTGGTAGCGGTTCCCTAGCTCACTTGGGATGCCTTTCAAGTGTAAGAGAATCTCTTTCAAAATGAGGACAAGAAGATTAAAGTCTGACAGCTTTCTTTGGCAAATAAATTAACACTGTTGGAGTGAGGATCTAAGACTGGGTCTTTTCAAGGTTTCCTTTGAAGAAGAGTTTGGTTCTAGAAACATCTCAGCCAATAAAAAGACAATTTCCTCAACCAGGATATATTCTGTAAGAGCACAGGATCTGACAAATTGATTCAATAAAAATCTTTGCTTCAGTCTCTGAGCTTTTGAATGATAAAATTTACACACCTCCACAAGTGCAAGAAAGAAGGCGGCTCCTGGGGAGAGGGGCAGCTGTGGGTGGGCAGCTGGTGAGTGCTCCCAGGCACTGACAGCACAGGTCTGAGCTGTGTACTGGCATTTGTCCTGTTCACACACTGTTTACTGGAGTTTAGGAGTTTACCTCTGGCTTATCTGGAAAATAGAAAACTTGAATGGTAATATTCCATCTCTTTCTGTGTAAGGTTTAAAAAAAAAAAAAAAAAAAGTGTCAAATAAAACAAGATTATTAACTTCTTTAAAAGAATTATAGTGAGATTAGATCATGGTATCAGATTTGTAATTCAAGGACTTTATTGTTATACTAGCCTAGGTTTCCATTTGTACCTTTTTCCCTGTTAATCAAAATTAAAATTCTAATATTCATCCCTTAGAACGATTCAGTGAAATATGTGACTCAGATATAATATTCAAAAGCTTGCCATGCCAGGCTACTAAAAAAAACTTTCTAATCAATCGGAACTTTTGAATTATTCTACAGTCCAACACTTCATGATCCAAAATGCAAGTTCCTATAAGACGCCTTAGCAGTGAATGTCACTAAAAATTAAAACAAAAGAACAGGCATTTCATCAGAGCTTTATTCTGTTGAGGCAGTTTTCATGGGTGGCACAACTATTCATACATTTGAATTGATCATGATAATGCCTCTGTGCGCTGACAATTGATACAAATGAGATAAAAAGGAACATTTAGTCATCAGATGATAACGTCTCTATTTAAAATTCTATCCTAAGTTAAATGGGACAATAACTGTCAGGAATTAATACCGAAGAAGAATAAATCTGAAGCTGCCACTATGCATTAAAAATACCCTGTCATTGACATTTTCATTATACATGTCAATTAAATTCACAATTAGTGTTAGCTTAGAGGAATGATCTGACATGTGAATGGGCCACGGAATCAAGAAACACACACAAAAAGAAATTATTAGGCGTCATAATGTGAACATACAATTAAATAAAATTTAATATAATTAGAGATATAACAAAATGTCTGGTATGGAGGTCAGTACAAAGCTTTCTGCAAAGCTCTAACTCTACCACAATCTGAAGACAATATTCTCATCTCTGACTACCACCAAGTAGTCACACTTTCTTTCAACAGCACATAGGAATCCCTGTTTGGAGAGTATTTCTTGCACAGGGAAACATGTCAATATAATGTCGGAGAAATTTGTTCTGAACAAATACTTGAATGTCATATGAGCATTTCTGGGGTTTTGAGGGCATAATGCAATTCTATTATTTTTAAATTATGAACTTAATTATTAATTTAGTGATTCTGTGATGAAGAATATTGACTGTCATATGAGACATGACATAGACTTTTTTTTCAGTGGCATGTTTTTACAGACATGTCCTCTGTAAAATCTACATTGTGATTCATTGAGGTTTTCAATCTGACAGTGAAAGAACTGGATTAGCACTCTACATGAGTGTGAGTGCTTGTTCCTTCTTTTTTCTACAGTCATTAGTGCTGACTGGTATCCATGTAGCTTGACAGAGAACAAGGTCAGGAGCAGATACAGGTTAAAACTAACCTGGCAAAAAATTAGGCGATGGTGGTGGAAAGCCTAATTTAACTCAGTCTGGGTGTTGCATGGCTCCTTAAGTGCTTTTGCTGGCTTATGGGAGAGGGAGCAAAGGACTGCTGAGGAATGATGAGGGTAAGTTTGGAGACTATACAAGTTTATGTAAGCTTGAAGTGTTCACAGAGTCATACATAGTGTTCACCTTGGAAACTTCTTGTGGCTCCATCACTGCTATGCAATTTCAGAACAAAAAATGCTTTTAAAACTCCACACTTTAACTAGAAAATTGTTAGAAGGAAATAAAGCATAGAATGAATCACCCTGTGACAATGAAGTTTTGTCTACTATTGTGTGCGCTTTTTAAATCCAGCTGCTTTAGCTTATGTTAGCTAGCTATATCTTCCTCTCCTTAGAAGAAATAGTTCTGTGCAAATCGTCTCAGGAAAAAAGGCAGTCATCAGTAAGAGAAAATTTATTTTTCTAATGCAAATGCTGGTTTATTATAAGAGCTATAGAGTTTAGCTCATTATGTATAATGTAATTCTTAGAAATAAAATAGTGGCATTAATTTTGAGATAGACTATTCACATACAATTTAAAACATGAATTATTGGGTAATACTGACATAACAAAGACAAAATACTGCTGCTATGATTTAAGGCTCTGTTCATGTTGAAGGGGAGATGAGGAATTTTTTTTCTACACAGAAATAGAAGTGTATTTTTAAAAACAGAAAAAGAAAAAAACATGAGTTTTGCGAGAGACCTCTTTGATCCTAATCCAAATGGCTTGTTACAGGAGGCAGCATCATCATATAATCCTATCTGAAATGGTATCAGGTTTCTACATCAAATTCCTACTTTTCTGCTTGAAAATCTTTACCAAAGTCTCACTCCTTTATTATTCTAAAACCTCCAAATTTTTCAACTCATGTTTCCAACTCAAGTGACCAATTAACTTACATGACAAGAGAATTCAACTTTCTTTGACCAAGTCTGGTATACTATCTTGGTTTAGAAACACAGGTGTCTGCCAGGGAAAGCTGGAGTTTCCCTTGCAGTGGAGAATGTAAACCCTCTCACTCCAAATTGTTATAATTTTGCAATTAAGGGGGCTTTCAGGCAAAGATACGGGAATAGGAATAACAGTTCTTTACTAGGAATATTAAAAATACAAATGTAGTAGTACAAAGAACAAGCAAACAAACAAAAAAGAAAACACTGACGGAGTCAGTATACAACCTGACACTCTGTTCATCAGGGTGTTGGTAGCAGTCCAGTTAAGTCCTCGTGGAGTGAAAGACGTGGTTCTGTTGGAGCAGAGATGATCCTGTAGAAGGGTGTAATTTTC
>VYZR01068991.1:7846-19168 GCA_013400675.1 Oxylabes madagascariensis
AGTCTAAGAGAAGCAATTTCTTTATCTTCGTAAAGTCAAAAAATACATAATATGCTCCAGAAATAATATCCTTTTGGATGATATTATGAAAATCTATCTTTATATTGTCCCAGGAGCCTTTTGTTTGTTAGTATTTTCCTACCACTAAGCAAAACTTTGTTAAACCTCTTGTTACAGTGGGAAAGAAGGTTGTACCACTACCAGCTGTAAGAGCCAAACTCCACCAAATATATGTTCATAATTTGAAATAGGACATATATGTATCTGGTATTTTACAAGGAGTATCTGAATAACCATTTAAAATCTGAAGCAATTCAGAGAGAACCTTGACTTGTGAGGATTTAATACCAGTGTGTGCATGAAAAAGGTTTATTTTTGCCTACATTAATTTCAAAAATAGGGTAATTTCATTGACAGATTTAAACTTACAAAAATGCCACCTATTACGCATGAACTATATACAGTTACCAGGATGTATCGCATTTTACACTGGTCAGTGCATGATCTACAATTACACAATTGTATTAGTTCCCTAGGAATTGCCCCAATTAAGCAAGTTTCTTGATTGAATGGTGTCTTCTGGGAATAGGAGACAGGAAAGAACTGCACCTACACGCTGAGTTGTGCTGGGAAAGAAGGGAGTTTTATTTACATCTTTGACATTTTTTAGAATTCCAAAAGTGACAGTGGATTGGAGGGTGAAGCTGCCACCCCTCCAACACACTGGTCAGACCAACAGCCCATCAACTCTCTCCTCTTCCATGAAAATATGAAAACAAACCATTTGTTGATACATGAAAGCATGAGAACTCTGTTACAGAAACAAGAACAATTCAGAAGGCTGAAATCAGGGTGACAGTGTCTATTATAAATGTCAGTGTGAAATTCCATGGGATGGGCAGAAAGATCTACTAATGTCTAAGTTAATTACTTCACTGCCTTCAGCTGAGTCTTCTTTCTTGTCTGTTTCCATGCAGAGACTGAAAGATTGACACACCTTGCTATTCTTTTGTGGCCCCTTATATATTTTTTTCTATCTTTCCTTCATTCAGAAAGGGACTGACTAGCTCAGTTTTATGGTAACAGGTAGCAAAATGCCAGGGATTATGTTGTTTTCTCCAAGTTCTGTCAGTATATTTTTCCTGCTGTTTCATGGAATACTAAAGGCAAGTGACTATATTATCACAAGTTTTTGTGACTGGCAACTATTATTGGCATCATATATCTAGGAACAGCTGTTGTTGTTTTATTAGAAAATACTCCAGTGATGCTTAGTGTAGAAGGAGCCAAGGCAGTATCAGCAGTGCCATTCCCTCTGCAATTAGTATAGTGTAGAATTTGCTAACCTGTACTAAAAATTTACTTTTTCTAATCAACTATTTGAATTTTCTAGAGGAATAGCATGCCTTACAGAATATTCAGAGAGACCATATGCAAAATAAATTGTCTTAATCCTATTTCCTCTGAATATTTGTGCACATTACCAAATTAGAAATAAAAAATATAGAGGCATGATATCAGAAACCTCCAGAGAGTCTTCATTAGGAACATGAAGATAACTTAGTTATATGTTCATTTACTAGACAAGTTAAAAATTTCTGTCCCACCGTTATGTATCAGAAAATGAAAATTTTGACTTCTGTGATCTCTTTCGGTATGATTTTCTGTTAGTTATCTAGAGGTAGAAATGTAAATATATTGTAAATGCATTTGATGTCAAAATTATTTTTGCATTTTTACGTTTTACTACATTTCGGTCCTCTTTGAAATAGAAATAGCAGTAGTGTGGTGAGCCAATTATGTCCCATTGCGATGCATCATCAAACTATATACTTTATTTTTATATTCATCTTGACATATTGCTTTTAATTGTTTTTAAACTCAAGGCCCAATTCCACTTATTGACACATTTTTGGATGATCATTTCTAAAGAACTGTCATTAGTAAATCATATGCAAACTTTTAAGAAAATTCATTTCTGCATAAATTAGTAGTTGTAAGAATATTTATTAATAACTCAGCAAATAAAAATGTTCATCTTCTAAGACAAGAAACAGAGATTGGTGGAGAGTGTCAAATATGTTCTCAGACATATGGCTGGGACTGGTTCTTATGCACTGCACTGATAAGAAAGGTAATGATCTGAGAATGTGAAATTTGTGGCAGGAAATGGTAGAATGTTATGTTTTCACTCTTTCAAATCTAGGAAAAAGGGAAGAGGTTTGTAATTTTTTGTAGACTGAGAAGTTGCTGCTGGGGGTAGGGGTTACTATGTTATTCCCTGACACTTTTGAACAAGAACATGAAAATTCCCAGTGCAATTGCTCTCAGTGTGTGAGCAGAGGTTCTTGGTAATGACTGAGCTGATTTTCTTTGGCTGCAGCTATTAGAGTACATGTGTTTAAGATAAAGAAAGGGTTGGACTTAAACTTGGCAACATCCTTATCCCAATATGATCTTAGCCATTCCTCATCTATCTCTGTACAGGAACTTTGTAATCTATAAATGACCTGGAATTTTCATTACTTTATGTATTAATGAACCACTTAGTGTTGTTCTAATTGGTTGAATGTTACCTGGATGAATAGTTCTCTAGCAGCTCCCTGCAAGACAATCAATTCATGTTCAGCATATTAAGCACCCCCAAAGAGAGACTGATTTTGTGAGCATGTTCTATAACTGGAGCAGCAAAGCAATTTTTTTTGTTTTTTTTTTTAAATCTGTAGAAGCTAGTTTACTTTTGGTACAGGCATATATTTCCTTCATAACTAGTCTATGTCCTTTTCAGTATTTCTTTTAAACATAGCAAGTCCACAAGTTAGAAGGGACAAAAAGAGCCCCTTTTCTTCTGCCCCAGTAATCATTGTCTCATGCTCTCAAGTCCAGGAAATGAACTTATTGAACGCAATTGACAAAGTTCTGTATTTTAATATACTGCTAGAATTGTATAAGTTTGTTAGATTCCTTTGGCAAGACCCATGCATACAATGACTTCAAAGGTTATATCCAATTTTCTCTGGAATTCCTTTAGGAATACTGCTGCAGTCCCAGACAGTAACTTCATTTTGAGGCTCTTTTCATCAGACTTTATTTCCACATGACAAATTCAAATTCTTTTAGCATTCAAATTGATGAAAGGATTGACCTAACATCAGTAACACCAAATCTCAGTATTTAGTCTTAAAATGTAGGCTTAAAAGAAATGTCAGAGTTCAGTGAGGCTAGTTTTTTTAAACTGTCAGCTTTTTTCTTGAAATGGCATAATTTTGAATTCTTAAGAAAACTTTGATCATTGTATATCAAATTAGCCTGAAATACTGGATATAATCTCTTTAAACATATATTCTTTACTCCAGCTTGTGAGAGGCCTCTGAAATATGTCAATACATGTCAATATGCATGTACATGTATTTATTTTATATACATATATGAAGAAAGAATTGCAGATTTTCACCTTCTAAATGCTTTTCTGAAACATCAAGACTTCCCTCTGCTTGTCAAACATCTTATTGCAGAAACAAATGAGTTGATGACATATGCTCAGAGTATCTGTGAATATATTCCTAATTCTGTCTTATTCACTGGAAATTACTGAGACAAGACCTTAAAATAAAATGTTTTGTTTTCAGCCATATTGCTGGGATGCTACACCTAAACAGCATTTCATCCAAGGGTAGGTAGGCTGAAAGGTAACCCTATATTTTATCCCTTTCACTTTATGCACAGAGGTGGGAATCTTTGGATGATGGTTTGACATGAATTCCTTTTCATATTAAATTGTCTGGACCTTAAGAAAATGAAAGGAAACATGTCTTTTCACTCTTTTTTTTCCTCCTTTATTCCCCCTCCCAGTTGCTAATACAACTACTTCCCTGGCAAGGAGATTAAAAATTTGCTTCTGCCATAGTGCAGTAAAATAGTGCAAGCATCTGGATAGAAGCAGCCCATCCCCCAGATCATGAGATCTGTCTGAATCTGAAGCTATGCACAACCTAACAGAAGTTGCATGAGAGAGAAGACTCTGAAGACTGTGTATTAAAGCATTGATTCTATACGTGCTGCAGCTGCAAGACAGAGGACGTATAAATAGCAAATTGCAACAGCTTCTATTTCATTCCCTCCAAGAGCTTACAACCCCCAAATTCAAACAACTAGCTGCTTCTTGCCATCAATTCCCTATCCTGCTAGCAAAATCATTTTTAATGTATATTGCTGAGGAGCTCAGAACGATTTTGTTTGAAAAGTTCTCAAAATCCAGCAGTCCAAGTGATCTCAGTGAGCGGTGTTGTTCTTTCCATCTAATCCGGTGTAACAGCTTCCCTTCTGGTTATGTCAAATTGTAGAATTACTCTTTTCAGCTCTGCTTTTCAAATCTAGATCATTTGTACATGGGATACCTATCATTTATACTTCAGATGCTGCTTCTGACCCATAATACATTAAAAAAAAAAAAAAAAAGACAGTAGCTTGCTTTTTTTCATCCTGTCATTTCCTGCCGGAGCTTTGGGACTCAAGCACGCTCTGGTTTCATGGCTCACTCCAGGGTACATGTCCTGCTGGCTGGAATCAAGGTTCCTTTGCACCAGCAGGGAATGTGCCAGGGCTTTCACTTATATGTTAATTACATTTTTAATATACTGCTTTAGCAGGTTGAGTAAGCAGAGTCTGACACGGTTGCCCCATTCCTGAAACCCTGAATCGGGAAAATGCCATTAATCTCAGTTCCGAATAAGTATGTTTGGAGTAAAAATGCTGTACAAGCTCTATTCAAGATTTTTCAATTACTTTTGCATCAGCTAGCCTGCCTTGATCCAGATCAGCCTGAAAGGGCGCAAATTATCCACCACCTTACAGTCACTGGTGTAGTGATATGAATATAGGGATCTTGGAGAGCAGGAAATCTTTAAAGGAGTGGGGCCGATCTGGTAGGGGACGGGTTGCTAATGTGACACCTCCTGTGCCCCGCCAGGATTGGAAGGAGGCATTAAAGGGCATCATTCAGTCTAAATCTTACAGCCGGACCATGTGGAGGGCTGATGAACGAGCCGGCAGTGGAATGTTTAGCAGGCTGTGACGGCTTTGAACAGAAATAGGAAAATTTATCGCCGGCTTGCCACAGCAGCGCCGTACTGCCCGCTTTCGGTGGTGCGCCCCTTCTGTGCACTCCCGCCCCGCTCGGCAGCCCAGCCCTCCCGGCTCCCGGCCCCCCTTCCCGGCACCGAATTTAGGGGCTCGCTGTCACCAAGCTGGGGCCGTCCTTCTTCTTCACCTCAAGCACGAACAGGGGGGTTTCGCAGCCGCCGAGCAGTTACCGGACAAAGATATCCCTGTGCCCGAACGCACCGGTTATATCGGTACGGGAGGACGGACGGACGGACGGATGGATNTGCAGGAGCGGCGGCGCGGGGCTCGGGGCTCCCAGGGATGCGGAGCCGGGGCCGGGTACCTCTCTGAGGACGGCGAGCAGCTGTGCCGCCAGCTCTGCGAAAAGTCCCCATTTGCTTCTTATAAATTAAAGTGCCTTGTCACCAGTTAGGGCAAGTCAGCCAAGGTAAGGCTTAAAAAAAAAAAAAAAANAGAGCAGGAAATCTTTAAAGGAGTGGGGCCGATCTGGTAGGGGACGGGTTGCTAATGTGACACCTCCTGTGCCCCGCCAGGATTGGAAGGAGGCATTAAAGGGCATCATTCAGTCTAAATCTTACAGCCGGACCATGTGGAGGGCTGATGAACGAGCCGGCAGTGGAATGTTTAGCAGGCTGTGACGGCTTTGAACAGAAATAGGAAAATTTATCGCCGGTTTGCCACAGCAGCGCCGTACTGCCCGCTTTCGGTGGTGCGCCCCTTCTGTGCACTCCCGCCCCGCTCGGCAGCCCAGCCCTCCCGGCTCCCGGCCCCCCTTCCCGGCACCGAATTTAGGGGCTCGCTGTCACCAAGCTGGGGCCGTCCTTCTTCTTCACCTCAAGCACGAACAGGGGGGTTTCGCAGCCGCCGAGCAGTTACCGGACAAAGATATCCCTGTGCCCGAACGCACCGGTTATATCGGTACGGGAGGACGGACGGACGGACGGATGGATGGATGGATGGATGGATGGATTGGTGTGTGGACGGATGAATCGCGCATCTGTCCGAGAGCCGGGGCTAGCCTGGGTCTGCCATTGCTCGCAGGAGGCTGCTCGCGTCCCCGAAGTGCTGGAAACGGGGAAAACAAGGCGGGGAGGGGAGAAGAACGGGGGCGGGNATTATGTGGCAACATGGATATTTCTGGACAGCGGTGCCGCTAACACAGCCTTCTAAGTAGCGCAAAATATTTTGTGCAATAATGCTGTGGTAGCGGGTGCTCAACCTGTAATTTGCCTGTGTTAAAGTTGCCGCTGGTACGTAAGCCTTACCCTTGTGGTGCTGTAGAAACGTGTTTGCGTATCCGAGGCAGTTGCAAAGGGACCTGCAAAATACAGGCATAGAAAGGTAGCGGCGCTCTGTGTATGTGTTTGTGTGTGACCGTGTTCGTAATACCTACAGTTCTGCTCCTTAACTTATGGGGATAATGTGCAGATGCATTTTAACGGTGACGGCAGGCAGATTCTTTAGCTCAACTCACATATGTGAGCCTTTTTATACAATACCGCATGCCATGTTGTACTATATGTGAAGAACATTAAGCTTGGTATTTGAACAGCAATTTCAGGGTTTGGGGTTTCCCCCCGCCCCGTGCTTGTGACATTATATGTGATAGCTGAGGATTGAAATTGCAGCAAAAGAAGACCTCCTGCAGATTTACCTTTAGCTGCTTGTTAAAGCTTAAGCAGTCACCTAACTTTACTTTGTGTAAGGGGGCACTGTAAATAATGCAAAGGCAGAAATAAATCACCTCTACATTTCCTCTTAGCCCACCCCAATAGTACCCTTTCTAATTAACAAAAACTACTATGTGCCTTTAGTTCACACCACATTTTGACTGATGGAACTGTCAGTGGTCTGGGAGTGAGTGTTTTGGCAAGCAAGGAGTTCCTAAGGATGACTTCGCTAATGTGTATCTTTGAAAACAGCATAGTCCTGAACCTGTGTGTGTGTGTATGCATCTGTGTCTGCCTGTGAGAGTCTGTTTTGCGTACATGAGTGACAAGCTACAAGGAGGACAGGGTACAGAAGACAGTGGAACGTGGCAAACGTAGATGCCTGCATGTATTTCTCTGACTGGATCTCTGTAAAGCAGTGTGAGCATTTCTTATATTTTAATGTAGTTTATCATTCAGATTAGGGGTTGGGATAAATTCAATTTCAAGTACATCAATGCCCCATTAGTTTTTCATGATCAAAAGAAATACAGTGGAAAACACAGGTAAAATTAGGACTTCAGTTAGCACAGGTGATATAATCACTGCCTGTATTCAAAGTACAGAATGTATTTTTCATTCCGAGACACTAGGCATAGCTCCTTCCTTTCCAAATCTTTACTTCTGTGCTGCAGTCAACCTTACACAGTTGTGTGAAAACACTGAAGCCTTCCTTCTGCATAAATGTCCTACTGAATAATGGTAAATGTTTGTCTTCAGGGCAAATATAAAATTAATTTAAAAGTTTGGCACATATTTGGCATTTTGCCTAACTGTAAAGGTAAGAAGATTTAGAGAAACAACCAAAAGGCTTCCCTAACCTACTTCACTGCCTTTGACAGAATATTTAATTTCATCTCATTTAATACTTTTCTGAAGAAGACATAGTATGGTATAGTTACCTAATGCAAATTAAGGTGTGGTGCCTTTTTTTTTTTTTTTTAATGGATACCTCCCGAAATGTAATAATTTTCCTTTGTGGCTAAAGTTACTAATCATCCTACTTAAGCACTACAATAAATAACTATTTCATTTCTGCTTAGAAAATGTCAATCAAACAGAAAACAAACAAACAATCCAACAAAAAACCTACAAAACAAATCAAGAAAACAACCAGACCAACACATTCATTGTAACCTGCTTTTTCTAAAAATTGACTGGAGAAATAGTGTGTCAGAAAGCACTTTCCTTTAAATAGGAGCAAATCCAGTGCACAAGCATGGCTTAGGGGGCACTGTGCTGCTGACTGGGCCATTTACAGATGAAATTCAAAACTAAATGGCTTCCACTTGCAGGTACCGAAGATCCTTTAAGACTTTCTAAGATAAGAATGTTGACTCTGCTATTAGAACAAAATACCAGTTAAAGTTTTTATACTTTGTCTGGTTTAATTCCTCAAGTAGCTGAATTTGAGAGCATTGTTCTTTACTACCTACATTAAAAATGTTGTTAAGTGTTTTTGTCCTGCAATGCAGAGACTGTAACTCAGCCACTTTGTTGGTGCATGCTGTGCTAATTCATGGTAGTAGTTCTGGTGAACATATGCAAAGTTATAAAACAACTGGGGATAAATGTCTTCAACATCCAAAATTAGTGTACGAGGGTGCATGTGTGCATGCCAGAGAGGCACAGTTGTTACTGCACCAGAACTGACATTCCTGTGGTGCGCAAAATTTACATAATACCCTTCAGGGAATAATCTGTACTTTAAAGTGACTTTATTTTTTTTTTTTTAATAATTTTGTCTCTCAGTGCTTAAACATTTAACATGTGAGCTCTAAACATTAAAAATACGAGCAATTGAATTACTATTTCTCAATATGGTTGTATGGAAGATTTCAACTTTTATCTCTGGCTGATAAATGAAACTTGAAAGATATGAAAAATTCTGTTAACTATAGCTCCTGCTCCTGGTTAAGAGCTGCATTTCTGTTAATACAATTAGTGCTAAAAATTATCAGTCTTATCAGATTGACTAAAACCAGCTAAATACCAGTGAGTCATCTGTTCCATGCAGATGAACATGAGCTCCTGTTTGGACAGCTAACAGCTAGTTAGCCCTGGCAGGCCTGTCCTGCAAAGGGGCCTAAATCAGCCATCATGACACCATGGGACACAGTTTCATCTCTTATAGGCAATGCAAAATAAAGGTGGCAACTGACAGGGCAGGAAGGGGACAAAATACATAGCAAAAGCTACCCAAAACCATAAAGTGATTGCATTCATAGAAGACATTTTATGCATCTTCTCTTAGAGGAAGATGGTACATATGTGAAGGTCATAAGAAACTCCCTATGAGAGCCCCAGCATAGCCTACAAAGGTCTGTGTAATGCAGCACATTTATGTCACTAGCATTAATTCTAGTGGAAATCTTATTTTCCATGATCAGTAGAGCTGCAGTTTAAAGAGAATGTGTATAGTCTGGTGATAAATCAGGGTAAAGTCCTTAAACTTCATCATATACTTGATGGGCAGACTTGGGCAAGTCCCTAAAACACTCTATAACATCATATTTGACATGAGCATTGCATAATAATTATAGAATGAAGAATGAATATTACATGATACCATTTTAGAAAAATATCGCAGAAGTTAATACTGAAGTGTTACTGTCTCCATTACTCTATTCCTTCAGTTTTGAATTATACACAATTTTGCAATTCCTTTCTAACAAATGAAGCTACGTGGAATTTGGAAATTCAAAAAATGGAAGTGGAATTTATAAGAAGCCTCTGAATTGAGGACTTAACAAATCATGTATCCTATAAGGGAGAACAAAGATTGGCAGGATAAGATTTTTTTTCCTCTAAAGCCAGGTTTTATCAGAAAAACAGTTAATACTGAAATGTTTTAAAATATGATTTTAATAATATACTTTTTTTTTTTTAACTGGTTTTAATATACACAAAGAGAATCAAGAGAATTTAAAATAAACCAGTTTGAGATTTGAAAGGAGTGAATAAGGCTGATCTATTTAGGGGTTGTGTTTATGTGGAGGAAGTTTTTTCAGGAATTTGGTTTGGGGTTTGGGTTTTTTTAAATAATGTCTTTGCACATTGAACTCAACCAGAATAACATAGTCATGCAGCATTATAAGTAAACGATAAGCAACTTGGTAGCATTTGCACATCTGCAGTCCTTATATAATGAAAAACATTCAGCAGTTGCTTGAGGCCTGTAAGAAATATAGTTTTGCTTGATGGCAGTTGTCTTTTGTATTTTTGTGCAATTCCTTCAAACCTGAGTAGAGTTTCAGCTGGGTTTATTATCATAGAAAAGACAAAGTATTACTTTACTCCCCAGTCCTTGTGAAATTGCTTGCTTCTTTTAAGCAGATCTTCTTGCGAAAGGGAGTCTATTTAGGTCACAGACAAATTATTCCATTCTCACTTCACCTTACCTAGGATTCAGTATGATTTATCCAGTGCTTACAAGGACAAATTTTCAAGGCTGTTTGTGAAATGTGGTGTAAAAATACCCAAGCTAGCTGAGGTACCAGCTGCATTTCTACAAGACTGTAGTGAGGATCTGTGAGATTTTTGTTCTTTGCAGTACTGCACAGTCTACTGTAATATTGAACCCTGAAATTACTTTACAAGAGGGATGAGCCACATTTTCTTGACTTAGCAGACGGGATGAATGAGGTGATAGGACCAGCAGGCTTTTCCTTAAGACAGTCTGATGGACGGAGAAGTGGGAACTGCCTTTTCCTCATTCAGGTCCTCTCTTAGATGGGGACAGTGAACTGGGCACTTGTAAATCAGATATACTCAAGGTTTTCATGTACTTCAATTGCTTTGAACCATTCTTCAGAGAAATCCGCCTTTCCCTGCTAGTGATATAGAAGTACATGCCTCAGTATAGGTGGTCTAAATACATCCTAGCATATCTGATCCCTGTGCAGTATTCCTGTTGAAAACAACCAACCCTTTATTTGGTTAACTCCTTGTTTTGGAATATCATGGAATCATGAAATTATTTGGGTTGAAAGGGGCCTTTGAAGAACATCTAATCCAACCTGCTCTGCCCTGCCACAGGCGTAGCCATCTTCCACTGGACCAGGTTACTCAAAGCCTTGAGCACTGCCAGGGGCGGGGCATTGACACCTTCCTTGGGTAGCCTGTTCCAGTGTCTCCATCATGCATTGTGTTGTTTTGTAATTAATTGCCATTAAGCTCTTACAGCACAGTTATGGGTATATATATGGTATATGTACACACACATATTCTTTGAGAAGATACAAAGAAATTAATATTATCTTTTAAAAAAATATTTGGTACCCTACAAGTATGTAAAAATTACTGGTAACATTGTGTGGCACCAGACTGACCAAGTTTTTGGCCCAAGTTGTCTTATGTTCACAGATGGGAATGTGCATTTTCATTCTTATATGAAATGATTTTTTTGAATTCTATGATTAGTCAACTTAACCAAATCAGTAGTATATTGTTCTACAAAAGTCATACATTTGGATTTGAGTTCTGTTTA
>VYZR01068994.1:19090-53687 GCA_013400675.1 Oxylabes madagascariensis
GAGGGCAGGGTTAGGTGGTTTTTGGGAAGGAATTCTTCTCTGTGAGGGTGCTGAGGCCTTGGCACAGGTTACCCAGAGGAGCTGTGGATGCCCCATCCCTGGCAGTGTTCCAGGCCAGTTTGGATGGGGCTTGGAGCAACCTGGAATAGTGGAAGGTGTCCCTGCCAAAGGCAGCAGGGCTGGAATGAGATGGTCTTTAAGGTTACTTCCAGCACAAACCATTCTATAACTCTGTGAAACTTCAGGGGTTTTTTTTCTACTTGATAGCAAAACTTGCTCTAAAAATACCATTATTAGAAGTGCTATTAGATGTATGAATCTTTTTAGTTTATTTTTTGGGTTTTCCCTTAGTCTTAGAGTTCTGTAACATGTTTGTGGAGGTTTTTTAATGCCTTTAGAAGATGATCCAAGTGTGTTAAGAATTGGTTTGCTGTTTGCTTCTGCTAGGTCCTGTGAAAAAGGGCAAAGAGCAAAACACGGAGCGCAGCTTTTTTCTCAGAATGAAGTGTACACTGACTAGCAGGGGAAGAACAGTGAATATAAAGTCTGCTACATGGAAGGTAACTAATGCAAAGGAGTATTTGCATAGTTTGGCAGCTTCCTCTTCAGATGTCATAACACTGTATTTCAACATTTTTGCTTCATGTAATGAGCTTGAATTTCACTAAGTACTTTATAATTTAATAATTGTGCTTCATTATGCTGAATTTTAATGCTGAANCCTGCTGGCTGGTGTTTGCTTAAACAAAAATGTCTGGCTGCTTGCAGGTGAGCTGGAGACAGAAGCCAAAATGGAGAAGGAACTGAACTGTTTCTACTTGAAAGCTCTTGATGGCTTTGTCATGGTTCTGTCTGAAGATGGGGACATGATTTACATGTCTGAAAACGTGAACAAGTGTATGGGACTCACTCAGGTGAAATACTGACATTTCCTAAGACCATTTCAAAAAGCTGTTCCATTTTTGTGTATGTGAAGTTAAACACCCTTATACCTCTTAATTTTTGCAGTTTGAGTTGACGGGGCACAGTGTGTTTGATTTCACTCATCCGTGTGACCACGAGGAGCTGAGAGAAATGCTTACACACAGAAATGGTGAGAAGAAAGAAAAAAAAAATCAATTTTATTTACTTATGGATAGCTTCTGTTGGCATTAATACAGTTGGATATCTGCCAGAAAATGGTGTTGAGTTAAAAAGCTAGTATGTTTTTATTTCTTAAATCTCAAATTAAGCCTGTTGAGAGACACTAACAACAGGAATGACCAAAATGTTTTGGCTATATCCTAATTATAGAAGAAATGAGACTTCATTAGGGTTCTTTAATCTAACAAAATTAATGACTAAAATGGAGTTCTTGAGGGTTGAAAGAATAAATGCCTGCAGGAGTAAAGTTAGAGGTAGGTTGAATGAGAATGGTTTTAAGCAATTGCTGTAGAGGAGCATGGAGAAAAGCTCAATTGGTGCATTTGTCTTGGTCTGGCCTTGCCTTTACAGGACATCTGAGAACAAATGGTTTCTTCCAGAAATCTGTGGTCGTATACTAAAGACAAAAAAAGATACTGTATTTAAATTTTTAGAACATCAAGACGCTAATCTGGGAATACTTGAACAGCCCCAAAAAGGGCTTTGGGGTTGATGCTTCTCTGCACTTTTTAATTGGTGCGTGAAATTGGTATTTTTTCACAGATTTCTGGCTCTTCTTTTCTCCATCTGAGGGAGCATAACACTGTGTTTATGCTTTGAAATTTAACAATTGCCCATGAATTACAGCTTTTATGTCTGCTAAAGATTTGATAAAGGCCATAAAGACTTGGCAGCCTGCATGCCTGCAAACAAATCTGCTTTACTCAGTAGTTAGAAGCCTAAAATCTGACCTCTCTGCTTTCTCTTTCATCAAATGAGGTTTATATGGACTCTGAATTCAGACAGTGATAAATTAATAAACCTGACCTGTGCTGTCTTGTAGCACTGTAAATCTTATGTAAGTCTTACATTGTCATCCTATTTAATTCAGTGGAAAGGACCTGATAAGATACCATAGCATTAAGGGCCCGACTTTCATTTTGTAAGCATTTTGTAAACTTGTCTGCCCTTGGAATTGAAATATGTTTCTAAGGCTAGATTAGACTTCTCCTCTGCCTCCCCCTTTGGAATACAGTAATCCATCTTGGGGCTGGAGGAACATTTTCCCTGAAGCAGTGTAAAAAAACTGGTTTTGTTGCAAAAGCTTATTCTTAAAAATGTCGTATCACTGAGTTTCCTGCAAACCATCGCAAGCATGTCTAAATTGGCCAGACTGGAATCAGATGTCTGGAAAGCATTATTACAAAAGCTGTTTTGCAAATGACGTTGGCAGACAGAAGTCTAAATTACAGTAGTAATAGTACATTTTTATATTTATTAGTATTCCCAGGTTGCCTTCTACTGCAGCTCTTACATCAGTGGAATTATTTTGGTTTTGAATTGAGTATTAAATATTCCCCTTTGGGACTGTACGAGTGCAAGTGAATATAAATGCAATTGGCAGAAACAGAGCTGCATTCTCATTTTATGAAGCTGCTTTTTAAACTTTCAAAGCTGGCCATTTTAAAAAATAATGTACAGTGCTGAATCAGACTTGAAAGTTGCTCCATCTTTTACAGCTGCTTCTCAAAGCAGAGCCTCATGCATCAGGACTTGGTAACAGAAATGTTGTGGGATCTTCAGCTATCAATTTCTAAATTGGTTTAACTCTTAAAACTTACTGAATTTATTAAGTTTTTGCTGCTTCTGTGAATTCTGCTTTAGTTTCTCCCCCACTTCCTCCATTATCATGGTTGTTTTAAAGTAGCATAAAATATGCTTGAGCCCTTTAGTCTTTGCCTGTGCTAGAAGCAATAAACAAGTTGGTGTAGGGGCTTTAACATTTTTCTAATTAATTTTGTCAAGCCAGTAGCTGCAGTGCAAGCCACCGTGAAGAATTTCGTAGCTACTATTGTCCGTGGAGGATGAGGACAAATTATTGTATAAACTTGTATCAGAAGCAAGCTCATGTGTTCTAAACTTCCCCCTGTGCCATGATTTGGTCCCTGCTCTTTAGCAAGCCCCAGCAAACTGGCTCTTCCACTCTTCTCCTGGGTGCTGCATTTCCTCCATGCACACATTGTGAGCTGCTTGCAGCTCTCCTGATACCATCAGTTACATTTTCTTTGCCCACAATAGCATAACTAGTAATTGATTCTGCCAGGATCTCCCCTGTACTGGCAAAAACGTAACTTAAAGCCTGCTGGTAGCAAGTGAGGTTAAAAAATAAGTGCCAATGTTGATTTGTATTAGGGTTTCTTGACTCTTTTTCTCCTAAGAATGTTAGTAATGTGTTTAAAAACTTGGTCCCTGTTTACTCCGGGAGTGTAAATCACCATGGAAATATTTGGATGCATTTAAACAGCTGAGTTGTTAATTTTGCATTGAAAAACTTGCAGTCTTGAAGAGCAACAAGCCCAAAAAGTGCTTGGTTTGAACCTCCTCATAGTGAGTTACTGATGCATTTCAGTGGAAACCACCTCAACAGGACTTCTTATTCTACACAGGTTTTTCTTGTCCTCTGTCACAATTTTAAAATATATTGTTTCCAATTGATCTCTCTTTTTTCCTGCTCCTTTTTCCTGAAATCTGGGAGTGTGGAGTTGGCTACAAATACAATCTTGTTCTTAAAACATTGAAACTGGGCTGCATCAAAAGCCTCTCCTGAGGACAGACTGAGAGAGGGCTGGGATTGTTCCCCCTGAAGAAGAAATGGCTCTGGGAAGATTTTTGAGTCTCTTCCTGTACCTAAAGTGTCTCCAAGAGAGCTGGAGAGGGACTTTGGGCAAGGGCCTGGAGTGACAGGACAAGGGGAATGGTTTCCACTGACGGAGGGCAGGGTTAGGTGGTTTTTGGGAAAGAATTCTTCTCTGTGAGGGTGCTGAGGCCTTGGCACAGGTTACCCAGAGGAGCTGTGGATGCCCCATCCCTGGCAGTGTTCCAGGCCAGTTTGGATGGGGCTTGGAGCAACCTGGAATAGTGGAAGGTGTCCCTGCCAAAGGCAGCAGGGCTGGAATGAGATGGTCTTTAAGGTTACTTCCAGCACAAACCATTCTATAACTCTGTGAAACTTCAGGGGTTTTTTTTCTACTTGATAGCAAAACTTGCTCTAAAAATACCATTATTAGAAGTGCTATTAGATGTATGAATCTTTTTAGTTTATTTTTTGGGTTTTCCCTTAGTCTTAGAGTTCTGTAACATGTTTGTGGAGGTTTTTTAATGCCTTTGGAAGATGATCCAAGTGTGTTAAGAATTGGTTTGCTGTTTGCTTCTGCTAGGTCCTGTGAAAAAGGGCAAAGAGCAAAACACGGAGCGCAGCTTTTTTCTCAGAATGAAGTGTACACTGACTAGCAGGGGAAGAACAGTGAATATAAAGTCTGCTACATGGAAGGTAACTAATGCAAAGGAGTATTTGCATAGTTTGGCAGCTTCCTCTTCAGATGTCATAACACTGTATTTCAACATTTTTGCTTCATGTAATGAGCTTGAATTTCACTAAGTACTTTATAATTTAATAATTGTGCTTCATTATGCTGAATTTTAATGCTGAATACATCACAGAGGTAACTGAAACAATATTTTAAAATTAGTTTTTCAAAACTCTTTTAATAAATTTTCCATTTTAAATTAGAGGTAATTTACTTACGAACATAATTACCAAACATGTTTGCATAAAGCCTTCTTTGGGAAAAAAGTACTTGACATCACTTATGCTGATCCCTGATTTCTTTTGATTTGTCACTGAAAATGTGATAGTTGAGGTCTCTCTGAAGGACTTCAATGCCATTCTTTTGAAGCTGCTGGCTCTCCCTTTTGTAACCGTTGGAACAAAAAGAGGCCAGCCCGATAACTTTCTGCAGTGAATGCATTTTCTCCTCTGGACAAAGTAACCTTTTACTGTATCCAGTGGATTATGGCTCACAGTTCTCTTTTATGATTTGAATTTGATTATTCTGGATCAAACAACTTCTTTGCTGCTGTCTGTGTACTATTTCTGCTTCAAAATGGTTAAAAGAAAACCCCACAAAATGCAAAAGTTCCCATCTGTTGAAGAATGTATTTGATCTCTGTCATCACCTCTGCAGAATATCTAAAATGGGGGTTGCTACTATTACCATAATTTTCTGATTTACATCGTGGATACCTTTTGCTGAGGCAGCTGCTCATCAGAGTTGTCATTACTGTGACTAAAAAGAAGAGTTCACAGAAAAGCAGCCATGTCTGGTGTTGCTTCAGCCAGTGCTGAGGAAGGAGTTGGGCTGTGTGCCCAGCCCAGGATGTGTGGGGTGAGGAGGAGGAGGAGGAGGACACTGCTCTTCCCCAGCCATCCCTTGTCACTGTCCCCTCGAGGGGTGGGGTGGGGAAGGATTTGACTCTGGGCATGCTCTGGAAATAGGATTGTGTTGTCTGATGGACCAAATCTCATCTCTTTCTGAAATCCAACCCCCTGTAGGTGCTGCACTGCACTGGCCACATCCGTGTGTACGACACGTGTGGGAACCAGACTCACTGCGGATACAAAAAGCCTCCCATGACCTGCCTGGTGTTGATCTGTGAACCTATTCCTCACCCCTCAAACATTGAAGTCCCCCTGGACAGTAAAACCTTCCTCAGCCGTCACAGTCTTGATATGAAATTTTCCTATTGTGATGAAAGGTAATATATATGATTTATAGTGTAAAAAATAATTCCTTTGAAAGATTTGCAGGGCTGGTACATGTTGGCTGATGTTTGCCTTCTCAATAACTTAATTCACCTTGACAATGCAATCAGTGGTGGCATACTTGGGCTTTTCCTAACTGATCAGGATGTCCTAAAAGCCAGATTTTTAGATCTAAGGAGGATGCAGGGTTATTACTTTGGAATAATGAAAGGGACTTTTTATACAAGCAGATTGTGGCAGGACAATGGTTGTAAAGTGATAGAGGGCATGTTTAGATTACCTATTAGGAAGAAATTCTTGACAAGAAGCAGTGGCTGCCCATCCCTAAAAATGTTCCAGGCCAGGCTGCATGGAGCTTTGAGCAACCTCCTCTAGTGAAAGGTGTCCCTGCCCATGGCAGGGGTTTGGAACAGGATGGTCTTGAGGGTGCCTTCCAACCCAAGCCATTCTATGATTCTATAAATAAACCCTTTGCCTTCAGTTGACTGCCTCTTCGAATTGATCTTTACTACAGCGGCAGTGATTTAAATGAGAAAATTCTTCCAGACACTGAAAATAGTAGGAATTTAGGTTTGTCGAAGATGAGGCATTTTGGTGACTGAAAAGAGTGTGTATGTAATACTTGTCAGATGTATTTTATTGCTACTGCTTCCTCCCCCTCTCCCTTCCTCAGGAGATCAGTGTCTGACTTCTTCTGTCAAAAAAAAACCCCCAGACGTTCAGCTGTATTTTTAATGCAATACATCTGCTGTTGAAAAATGAGATTTTGTGTTCTGGTGCAAATCAGGGGTGTCGTCAGACACGTCAGGCTGATTTTCCTATCCTCTGGGAACTTAGCTTGATAAATTTGATAAATGCAAATGAAGGAAATAGCCAGCTCAAGGTTTTTTGTTTGGGGTTTGTTTGTTTTTAATTTGGTGTCATTTGTTACTACCCATTTCCTTTACTTTATAAAAAATGTGAATTTCTAGTTAGCTGTTGCAGTTAGCTGCAGGCAGAGGTTGATGCAGGTAATTTCTGACCTCTGCAGTAACAACCTGTCTAGAACTGATGGTGTCACATAAAAGGTACTTATTTGCTCACATTCTGCATCTGTAATGGGGCAAAATACAAGCCCTTCCCTGGTTAGCACTGCCCTCTAGAGACTGAAGAAATCCCATTTGCCTTAAAAGCAGGCAGTGCTTGAGTGGGAAGAGTAAATCTGATTCCTAATTTCTCTTAGTTGCAGGATTAAAACTGTTGAAGTATGTCTTTGTTATTTTGTTAAATTTTCCTATTTGCCTAAGCTGGTCTCTAAGTAGCTGGTCTACTTGAAGCAAAAAGAAAAATGTCTTAAAAGTGGGGATTTGTTTAATCCTATCCTCACTACATGATTTATAAATACTCAGTGAGAAGTCAAATCCTATGCCTGCTGAAATTTCTCTTTTAAAGAAGCATCAAAATAGCAATTTTTTCAAAATGAAAAGTCCCAGTAAACCAAATTTGCTGCTGCTATGTGTGGAAGTGATTCTTAAGGTTTCTCTAGATGTGCAAGCATCCAAATGCTCTGGTATTTGTGCTGGCCTGTGTCTGCTTTCACGTAGCATTTTTTCCCCTTGTTTTAAAGAATTACAGAGTTGATGGGGTACGAGCCAGAGGAGCTCCTGGGTCGCTCAATCTATGAGTACTATCACGCACTGGATTCTGACCATCTGACCAAAACACACCATGACAGTAAGTGAAAACTGAATTTAAAGCCCTCAAACTACAGGAGATGAGAGACAGCCCTGGGGGAAAGCAGCAGAAGAACGAGGGCTTTCTTTTAGTTGCAGATATGAATCTGCAATGAATACTGACCTCAAACAGTTCTGGGGTTTTTCTGCCTGTAATTAAAGCTGGTGTTCTTTTTGCTTTTAGTGTTCACAAAAGGGCAGGTGACAACAGGACAGTACAGAATGCTGGCCAAACAAGGTGGCTATGTCTGGGTTGAAACTCAAGCAACTGTTATATACAACACTAAGAATTCTCAGCCGCAGTGCATAGTGTGTGTGAACTATGTGCTGAGGTAAGTTGAGTGGACTTCAGTGTTCTTTGTCATCGTTTTTACTGAAGACCAAGTCAGATTCTGATGGCACTGATCCCCTGCTGAGTATGTTACTATGTTACTGTTCCCTCCCTGTGAAATAGAATATTTCTTAGAGTACTGCCAGTCCTAGGATTAGAAATTGTATTTGAAAACAATATGCTTTTTTGGTCTAGTGATGTCAGTAGATGATCTCTGCAGGCAAATGAGTGTAGAACCAGCCTCTTTTGTGTGATTGGAAGCACTTGAGCATTTGTGTGCATTTTAGACAGCTCTCTAATCTTTGTCCCAAGTCTGGAGCAGTTAATTCCACTAATAACTTTGTCATGGAGTCAGAGCAGCAGTAGTGATGTCATTCTAAATCCCATCTAACTTCTTCCTTAGAACTCCTCTTTTAATTGAAAGCTTCAGCTGAGGGCAGACTGGTTGACTGTTCTTCTGCAAGTGTCTAATAGTCCTAAATTAGTTTTTCAAAACTTCAGTGATCGTCCCAATATAAATCTATCAAGATATTGCACATTCATTTAAAACAAAGAAAAGTAGTTTAGGAAATATCTAACTTTTTATTTTTTTTTTTTAAATCTTTTCCTTTTTCAGTGCTTTCAGAAAAGCATATTTATTTTGTTACTTTTTTATAATTGCACCACAATTAGTGCTTGCTTTGTCTGTTACTTTTGAGGAAAGAATGAGTAACAAAACAAAATTCTTAAAGCTCTTATCCTGGTAGTTTTGTGGGATATGTGTAGTGGGGTGTTTTTGGTTTGGTTTGGGGTTTTTGGGCGGGAAGAGTGGGTGGGTTTCAACCTACAAAACTATTAACCCAGAATTTATTCCTTTTAGCTGTTCTTTAACAATCATCTTCCTCTCTGACAGTGGAATTGTTCAGAAGGACCTAATCTTTTCCCTCGGACAAACTGAGTGTATGCTGAAACCAGTGGAGTCTCCTGACATGAAAATGACCAAAATATTCAGTAAAGATGACCTGGATGATACCAACAGCCTATTTGAAAAACTTAAACAGGAACCAGATGCTTTAACTGTGCTGGCCCCAGCTGCTGGAGACACAATTATCTCTCTAGATTTCAGCAGTAATGGTGGGTGTGTGTTTAAATTAGAGAGCATGTTAATTAGCAAAGTTACTGTAGATTTTATAAAATAACCTCCCAGTACCACTTGCCCAATGGTATCTCAGCTGCTGTTTAAAATTAATGAGGTCCATAGACACGCACAGTACTGTTACTTAGGTTGATGGTTTCTTTTAATTTTTATAGAGTCTGATGAACAACAATGTGATGAAGTTCCTTTGTATAACGATGTAATGCTCCCCTCATCCAGTGAGAAATTGCAGAATATAAATATGGCAATGTCCCCACTACCTGCCTCTGAAACTACAAAGCCACTTCGTAGCAATGCTGATCCTGCACTCAATAGAGAAGTTGTCTCAAAGCTGGAGCCAAACACAGAGCCACTCGAACTTTCTTTTACCATGCCTCAGGTGCAAGAGCAACCAACCAGCCCTTCTGATGCAAGTACCAGCCAAAGTTCACCTGAGGTGAGTTTCGTAATTTGGATACGCTGTCATTAAAATGGACGTGCTGTTGGGGTTTGTGGGGCAGATCTGGTTAAGGATGCAGCTAGGACAGGCATTGGAAATTATTTCTACCTTATGACTTAAGCTCACGCCATGATCTGAGGAAACTGATAAATTGTCGTATCTTTTCATTAAAGTGAGTCTTGCAAATGTATGCAATAGTGTCTGATAGAAATAAGGAGAGCTTGAGAGCTTGGGATTGGTCTTTTTCATTCAGTTGGTTCAGACACAACTTCCCTGTACAGCGAAGTAGTTACGGTAAATTACTGTAGAGGCTACTCCCAGGTTTCAACTAAGCAAGTGCTTCCCTGGTGGGGTAAATTTGAATGTATACAGATAATTGTAAGTGTTTTCCTTTCCCATTTTAATTTTGTGCAGCTACAGCTTGGGATTAGTTTCTACCTTAGAACATTTTGCAGAGAATCTGTAGGTAACAATGCCAAGTAATGCAATGACAGAAGCCTAAAACCACGTTCAAAATGTTTTCACAGCCCAGTAGTCCCAATGACTACTGCTTTGATGTGGATAATGACATGGCCAGTGAATTCAAACTGGAATTAGTGGAGAAACTCTTTGCCATAGATACAGAAGCAAAAAATCCATTCTCTACTCAGGTAATGTACAATAACTTAAAATTCTTTATCATCTTATTCTGAGCGTACTTCTTTTCCTTTTTAGAGTGTTTTCAGGAACCTCCTTCTCTTTTTATATAGTATTTTGATTAAAGTGTAAAATAAAAAAAAATGTAAAGATTTGGTAAAAGGAAAAGCCTTGATGAAGTCATAGCCTTAATGAAGTCATAGCTGAGGTTTCTTCCACACTGATAAGTTCCACCTTTTGTCTGTTCCAGGAAACCGATTTAGATTTAGAGATGTTGGCTCCTTACATCCCGATGGATGACGACTTCCAGCTGCGCTCCTTCGATCAGCTGTCCCCTCTGGAAAGCAGCTCCTCCAGCCCTCAGAGTGCAGCCACCATCACCATATTCCAGCAGAGCCAGGCGGCAGCGGGCAGCGCCGAGGAGGCGAAGCCGGCGGAGCGCGCGGACGATGTGAAGACGATAATCGTCCCTTCCTCGCCCGTGCGCGGGCTGGCCGAGTCCAGCAGTGCCCCCGCCTCGCCCTACGGCGGGAGCACCAGTCGAACTGCCTCTCCCATCAGAGCAGGGAAAGGAGCAGTGGATCAGGTGGAAAAGCCTTCTCCAGGAGCACCCAGCTTGCTAACAGTCACTCTGAATAAAAGGTATTTTAAAAGTGCAGCTTAAGCCCTGGTATCTGTTCAAGGAATTGATAAAATTTCTGCCAGCTGTTGTGTGTTCATCCTCAGCGTTCTTCAGAGTAGAAATTGAGACATTTAAATTTGGACATGTCGAATGAGGTTTTTTTAATAGTAAACTACCCTAAAGTTAATTTCATGGTAGCTTTTACCTAAGCATCTCATGTAAAAGCTAGCTACTGTAAAAATTCTGTTCTGCTCTTGTACCTGATGTGCAGCCTTTATAAAAATGCAGTAGGCAATTTAGGTAGTTACACCCACACAACGTTTCTGGTGCTTTCCTTGTCCTCTGTGTTAGAGGTAAGAGACAACTACAGTCTGTGCTATAGATACTGCAGATATCAGATATACAGGTATCTATAAGCAATAGATATTGCTTTTCAAAGTAAATGTATTTTGTGATGGACTATGGTGCCTGTAGCAGATATTTATCACCATACAAAACTATATTAAGTCAAACATGAGATTTGTGATATGTAAAAGATTTATCTGTGCATAGAAATATTCAGAATAGATTTTTCCTCACCCTTCCTTCCCTTCTTTCTGTTGAAAGTGAACTGCTGAACTTTTATGCTTTTTTCCCTGCAGATTTAAAAATTTTTGTTAAAACTCATTCTGAGCATCACAACAAGATTAAATGCTATCATTTGCTATGCTCATAGAAAATGATTGTTGAAATAAGTCAATTTATGAACGAAAAGTAGTGGAGTTCATAAATTCGGTTCTGTGATGTTATATATATAAATGTCCACGGAAGAAGAAGAATGGCTTGAGGAAAGTAGAAACGTCTTAACAGCCTGAATCAATTTTTCTTAGATCTACTGCACTGGATGAAGAACTAAATCCAAAGATGCTAGCTTTGCATAATGCTCAGAGAAAACGAAAAATGGAACATGATGGTTCACTTTTTCAGGCAGTTGGAATTGTGAGTTTTGTTTTACCATTTTAAAATATTCACTTTTAACCTTGCAATTTCTGAAATGAGGCATCAGTGCAGACTCCTGAGTTGAGCTGTTGGTAAGCAGTGGAATCTTGGGATGAGAGATAATTGATAGTGAAATTTATATATATATATATGCAAATACTCCACTTTTTGTTCTCTTTTACTGTCGACTTTTCAAAAGTGCCCTCTACACCCAAGTGCATTTCTTGATTAGGTAGAAGATACTCTTCTGTGAGCGTATGTGTTTCTTTAGCAGAATATGCACAAATATAAGACATCACATTTAAATATGTAATTGCTGTATTTATTTAACTTTTGAATTCAAACTCAGTTTCGTATTTGTCAACACTGGAGATTAGCGTTCTTACTCTTCTTCCTATGTTATTTTTCCATTGGGTCTGATATTCCTTTACTTAATCAGATAACAAGACCACCTGAACTATGAGGGAAGAGACCTCCTGTAATAACCTAGCAAATGTCTCTTACTGCCTCTCCCTTTCATGCATGCTCTCTCCAGTATTGGTGCAGACACTTGGGAGTAGCTCATCCTCATCTGTCCTGGCTATTCAAGAGAAACTTTGTAGACACTCCTAGATTTGGGTCACTTGACTGGGGGTTGTCCAGCTTGTTACTTTCTGCAAGGATACGTTGTCTCCAAAATGTTCGTCTGCCACTGTCAGTTCTCAGTATTTTGAAACCTTGAGCTTTGCCAGTGCACACTGTTCTCTCGCTCATCTTCACTGCAAATTCCCACTTGTCAAGTTCTGAGAAGTCTTAGTCTTAAATCTTACTGCAATGTAGCCTTTGAGCTTCTTTGTTTCTCTACTGGGCCACCTCCTAGCTGTAGTCATCTGCCCTGCCTTACAGTGATTATTTTTCTTCTGAACTCTCCTTACTCCAGTACTAGCATTCTAGTCTGGGCATAAGACAAATCAGTTTTTCTATGCCATTTCTATGTGGTTGTTTTCATTTGCTAAATGCTTTGCACATCCATGCATGTAGTTCTCCTGCTTCCAGAAGCCTTGTAAGAATTCACAGCTCTGCAAGAAATGTTATTGCCTTCCACTGCCCTTTTCTCTTGCAGAAGTGCTATAGCTCATAATGTTGCTGATAAAGTATTCAAAATAGCATGCGATATCATTAAATACACAGAACACAAGCAGTTCAGTGTTAACTGCTGGAACAGTGTTCCAGCTTCTGTGCTTAGTGCCAGTTTAATGCTTACAGGTTCAGACTTCATGCTTTGCTAAACCTTTTTCTTTTGTCTGTATTTGACAAAAGTGTTATAAATATTTTGATGGTTTCTCAGAGTCAGAAGCTGAATTTCTATGAAGCTGGATCTTAGTGGAGTTATTTTAAGAAATGCTTTTGTTGTTTGGCTTCTCTCTCCACAGTGGATTTCTGGGAGGATATACAGGCCTTTCACACAAGCAGAAGAAAAATGATGTTAAATCCAGGCTTAGAATACATGCTGTTCTAGGGTTGTGCAAACACTTGTCACAACTTTTTAGCTCTAGGGAAGTGGGATGTATTTTGCAAAGAGTGAAAATAAGTGAAAACCAAAGTAAAATACTACTTCAGCTTCCTAGAAAACAGGAGAATTAGACAAGGACAAGATATAGTAAGGCTATAAAGTACTGTGTTATATATAGAGGTTATAAAACAATGATACAAATCGTTACAGTGGAACAGTTACAAACCGTATCTTTCTTAACATGAAGGGCTGGAATGCATTCATGGTAAAAAATAAGCAGCAGCAGCAATGTAGGTGACTAATCTCACTATGAACTGCGGCTCTGAGTTAACTATAACTTCTACTACACAGCTGCTCTTTTGACTTACACGGCTGTTTTACAACCTGAAAACATATGCTCTTCACTATTTTAAGAATAATGGCAGTGTTCTGAAATACCTTCTCCTGTTTTTGCAGCAGTCAGTATCACTAACAAGACCAAACTTTGCAGATTCAAGTAGTTTTGCCAGCAGACTTGATGCTAAGATGGTGCTTTTTCCTTCCATCCCATCTGCTTCAGTGGCAGCGTCTTCTTCCTTACCCCAATTATATGAAGCCCTTACAGCTTCCTAATCTCCATATCTTCTGTTCTGCTGTCAAAACAATATGCTAAGGAGCCATATCTACACTAGACTGGTGTAGGACTGCATTTTCCACAAGGCTTGGGTCAGGTGGCTTGGTGGCAATAACTGGAGAGCAAGCAGAATTTAATCCTAAATGTGTAGATAGAATCGACCTACTGAGGTTCCTGACTCTCCTGCCTACACTATTAATTCCAGTGCAGAAAGCCATTAGAGACTCCAGTGAAAATCTGATGCTTACTCACCCCAGAGCAGCGGTAATTAAATGGGTGTGTTTGTGTACATGTACACGCTAATCTGGAGCGTGGTAACTGATGATAACCTGGATTTTGTAATTGTTTTCTGTAAGGGAAGTCAGGTCTTGAAACCTGATTCAGTTTTCTGTTAAATAATTTTCAAGCTAGCGTACTTGGAAATATACTTCTCCCCAAATTCTGAACAAAATCCACTTTAAATTGTAACAATGCCACATTAGTGCTTAGTGATGGGAACTGTTCATTTGGAAGAGGGACGTGGAGCGTTATATAGATACAATATTCACTAAAGAAGATTAATTTTATTTCTTTCTAGGGCTCTTTATTCCAGCAGACAGGTGACCGTGGAGGAAATGCATCACTTGCTTGGAAACGTGTAAAGGGATGCAAAACAAATGGTCACAGTGGAGTGGAGCAAAAGACAATCATTCTACTATCAACTGGTTGGTATCTTCCTTTCCTAGGCAGAGGGGGTGGAGGGGATGTGTGAAAGGGAACAGACTCTCCAAAACTGTCCAAACTTAGCTCCTTGTGATCAGCTCTAGGAGAGGTTCAGCATGGTGAATAAAGTGCACTTTTTCTCCTTCCCCTCCCTCTGTAGACATAGCGAGTAAACTTCTAGGGCAGTCGATGGATGAGAGTGGACTCCCCCAACTCACAAGTTACGACTGTGAAGTAAACGCTCCCATACAAGGCAACAGAAACCTGCTACAGGGGGAAGAACTGCTCAGAGCTCTGGATCAAGTTAACTGAGCTTTCACAAAACTTGCTCCTTTTTTGGACACTGGTGAATCATCACCTAAAGCAGTCTATTTATATTTTCTATATCTGATTTTAGAAGCCTGGCTACAGTACTGCACTAATTCAGTTAGTTCAGTTTTGATCCCCTTTCTACTTATTTTGACAGTCTTTTTAATATGTTCTTTATGTAACAATAACTCAAACTCTAGTGCATTTTTATAATTCTTTGGTACATACACTTTTAAGTCCATTACATTTAAAACACACTTGCAATAGCAGCTTTGAAATATGCACCTGATTTAAAAAAAAAAAAAAAATTATTTTTTGGCTGGGGAGTTGGTCACCAAAACTTATCATTAGTAAAATGTCAACACAGGAAAAACTGGCAATACTTCCATCCTGCTTTTCATAGGTAGTTGGAAGACTTGTGCTCTCTTACTCTTTATGTTCAAGTAAGTTTTTTATGTTAATAGTTTTTATAAAAAACAACAATGCTTTGCAGCAGTGCATTGTAGCCACAATCGCACAATATATTTTCTTAAAAAATACCAGCAGTTCCTCATGCAATATATTCTGCATTTATAAAAACTAGTTTTTAAGAAGAATCTTTTGTTTGCCTATGAAAACATGTTTAAACCTGGATTATGTAATTATTTTAGTCACGTTGTAATATAAATTGTTCTTAAATGCTGTCTTATGCTTTTGACTTCAGTGGGTGTGGTTAGTCAAAGGAAAGGCTTTATCTGGAAAGGGCTAGCAGCATTTTCTTTGGATACGTTCTCAATTTAGAGAAAGTTTGATGTTCTTAAAGTAGTCACTTTGCCAGCTTAAAAAAAAATCCCTGCCTGTAGTTGTTGAAGTTAATGCTAATATTGTGTATGATCTTAAATCTAAATGTTCAGCTTACCCTGTGTGGTATAGGTGATATTTCAAGCAGATTGTAAAACATCTTGCATTGTTAGCAAACTTTTATCTAGTACATCATTGAGTTGCTCAATATTTTGATGTTTTGGTTTTATGCACCTTGTTGCTATTAACATCCATATGTTTTCATGTAGATTTCAATAACTTGAATATATTTAGAAGCCTTTTTATTTAGAAATATATAGTTGTCACAACCATCTTATTTTCCTATATGTACTGTACAAAACCTTCATTCACTCATTCTTTTTGCTCTTTGTGGTTGGATCTAACACTAACTGTATTGTTTTCTTACATCAATAAACTATATGTGGACCAGGCCCCCTTGGGGAGTGTGTTATCTGAGAGAAATGAGATAATTTATATTTTTGTTAGTGGTTATTGTTCATCTGTGTTCCCTTTTTAACTTAGAGTTGATTGGAAATCACTGCTTCCTTCTTTTGATTGTAACATCTCTGCGTTAATTATTTGAGCCTGTTCAGTACTGAAGTCTCCCAGACAGTGTTGTACTACCACTCGCCAAAGACGTTACACTTCTCAACCTGTAATCACACCAGTGAGCAAACCTGGCAGCGAGAAGGCAACAGTTTTGTTTTACATTAGAGCAGAAAGAATTCATCTTTATGAACAGCTTAAAGGCTTGTCTCTGGAAGCTTTATCAAGGTAACACAGGAAAGCAGGAAAAGGTAAAATTCACAGGAGTGATTGATCTGAGATGGATTTCTATCGCAAAAGTCCATGATTAAAAAATTAAGCTGGTACTTGATGGAACTTGTTCCACATTTTTGTGCTGTTGACCCAGTGACTTTCCTCATTTTGCTGTCGTGAAACACAGTGCTACTGGTAACTGTGTGTTGTGTAAATGTGGTCAAGATATTCTTGCATTCTCCAAACTATTTTTAAAAAACTGATCTCAATATAAGTAATCAATTGTGGAGTGTCACAGGAGTTCCTTTGGTTTTATGTTGTAAAGTTTTTGGTTTCATTGCACTGTTTTGAAATCAATGTCATAGTACATAAGCGTAACCTGTTCTCTAAAATTACCATTTCACTGAAAGGAGCACTTTCCAAACTGCCACAATGCTATGAAACTAAAAGGACACTATTAACAAAAAATGATTAGGCACTGGCAGCAGAAGATAGTTGTACACTTGTTAAAGTTTTGAGTGGAAGTTGCACAGAGAGAAGGTCTATAGGGACAGTCAGCTGCAGCTGAAGCTTCATGCAGACAACATTTTCATTAGTGAACATTTCTAATGCATTTTTAATGGCTAAAAGCAGCAGAGCTCCTCCCTGCCTGCTGTGTCTGGGCTGACATTCTTTCTGTGGCATTTCTTTCTCTGTCAGCAGTTAGGAGGTTTAAATAGTGAAGTTGGGTTAAGCCCCTGCTGTTTAGGGCATCCCTCCTGCTTTAGCTCTGCATGGATTGATGTGGTGCTTCTGTGAGTCTTGCGGGCAGGTGAAAAGTGCAGCTGGGTTCTACTTTTGTACTGCCCCACCAAGCTTTGAGCTGGCCTGGGGGAGTTATCCCTTTGCACCCCCAAAAGATAGGTCAGAGGTGTTCTGCTGCTCTCTTGGCCGTGTTTTGGAGGAGCCTGATCTCTTTGCATCTGTCAGGTCCTCTTCAGTGCACCAAGAGGGCAGAAAGTTTTCAGACTAAAATCTGTGTTAAAAAGAGAAGGAAAACTGAAGAGACCCATATGATTTGTGGTTATGAGCCTGCTGAAGTCAGAGAATGGCTTGGGTTGGAAGGGACTTTAAAGATCATTTTTTCCCACACCCCTGTCATGGGCAGGGACCCATTCCATGAGATCAGGTTGCTCAGAGCCCCATCCACCGTGTCCTTGATCATCTCTGATCTTGGTGACAGCAGCTGTGGATTTAACTGAGCCATGTTTCATCTAAAAATCTAACATTTTTCACTATACATAATAACAACATTTACTATGCATAATAATAACATTTTGATTACTGTGGTGAACTGCAGTAGCTCTATTGGTTTACTGTAGGAGAAAATAACCTAACAAAACCCCCCAAGCCTCCTAGAGACACTGAACAAGGCACAGAAAAGGAACAGTAATTGCTCTGGCCTTGTAGGAGCCTTGCTGAATGCAAATGCCAATTTGCAAAGCCTAAAAGTACACATTTCAGTTGCTTTTTTTTTTTTATTTCTGTTTTACTAACTTTTTTCCCCTGCTGTTAATTTTTTTTTTTTTGTCTCTTCAGACTCCAGGAACACACAGTCTGATTCTAGAACTAATTTGGAGTACAGGTTTCTAGAACAAATAGCTTTCTAAGTGTTTTCTTAGTGATTTTGCATACTTCCTTTGGCAGCAGACTTGCTGCCTTTTTAAAATATTGAGGCACCATAATAGAAATTATGAGGAAATTAATGACTGTGAGACATTGGCACAAGTTTCCCAGAGCAGCTGTGGATAACCCAGCCCTGGAAGTGTCCAAGGCCAGGTTGGATGGGGCTTGGAGCAACCTGGGATAGTGGAAGGTGTCCCTGCCCATGGCAGGGGGTTGGAACCAGGTGGATTTTAAGGTCCCTTCCCAGCCAAATCATGCTGTGATTTATTCTTTGTTGTAAAGAAGAAACTGTGGATAAATACAGTATTTTCTCCTTTATATAGAGCATGCTAATTATGTGAAAATGGTAAACTGAGGAGAATAACTAAGTTCTCCTCCAAGTTTTCCTGACTACACCAGTAGTCAAGCCAGGCCTTCTTCAGGGCACAGTACAATTAGTGTTTTTATATACAGATTTTAATTGATGTTTTAATCATCAACAGTGATGATTTTGTTAAAGGGTAAAGGAATTTTTAAACTAGTATTTATGATGACGTATTTCCTTCCTTTACCTGAAAGTATTTAACATTAACTACAGCAGTAACTGCCCAGAAATCACTTAAATAGGCTGTGCAGTAACGTATCTTGGGTGTAAAACACTGAGTAAATGAAGGTAGCCTGGAGTCCAAAGTACCTCTTGCTAACACAGCCTCCTCCCATCGAGTGAGACTGGCTTGGACTTTGGTGATCTTTGAAAACCTTTGGGTGAAATGGAAATGACTTACCTGAGAAACGAAGCGTAATAGTCTCTGTGTACACACATTAAACTCTCCCAAAGTAATTACTGAATTAAAGAATCACAGATTAGGGCCCAAAAGAACCATTTACACATAACACCAATGAGGATTTTAAAGACATCAAAGCTTAGTTTGGATGAAATGATCAGCTCTAGCTTCCAATGAAATACAACTGTTGGGTCAGATAACTCTAATGATTACAGGTTAAACTATTGCATATTTAATAGTAACGTTTCATTACTTAAAGAGCTGTTTTATTAAACAGCTAAGCACTGGCAGCTAAAGGCAGTATCTGTTGGCAAGTGTTCTCCCCTGTTACACTGCTGCCTGAACCTTTCCCGACAGTGCAGTGGGATCTGGGAGCATCCTGCCGCTGTCAGCCGGGCTGGCCGTGCCCCAGGTCAGCCATCTGTCCTTACCACTGCTGCCCTGCTCCTGAGCAGAGCACGCAGCTCGCTCAAATGTCACTGCACTTAGCACGTTACTCAAACTGTGACTGTCCAGCATGGAAACAAACACCTCACAGGCTGCAAGGACTTAGTAGGAAGTCCGTTTTCATAGGAATTCCACACAAATTGGGTATCCAGCTTTCATTAAATATACCAATTATGACTTAGCTCCCTGAAAAAGCTCTGTTCTGAAGGACTCTGATTTTCGATCCAAATTCTAGAAATGAATTATCATTTTCCTACTGCTTCCCTGTTTACCTTGAGCAAGTTACCAAAAAGTTAAAGAGTTTGCTGCTGGATTTATACAGTACAGTAGATTTTGTGAATAATAGCAGTATTCTCTCATGAAGAAGTGGTATATTTTAATGGAATTCTTTTTTGGAACCAAGTACAACGTATTGCAATTGATATTTCTCTTGAAACATTTTGACGTACTTGTGACTGTATTTCTTTTTGATTGTGTAACAGTATAAAATTCAATAAAAGAGAGGGTTTGTTTCTAATTTGTGACATCTGTGATCTTTCTGTCTGTCCCTTTTCCCCTATTATAAAAGGTGACTTTAAAGTGAACTGAACCACTGTGCAGAGTAACAAACTCCTTGCAGTTTTGGGACTTTACTGTCTGCTGTCAGAAACTTGAGCATCAAGCAGATAGGGTCACAGTCCCCAAAAACATACATTTTATATTAAATATAATATACATATATAACATTTATATACAAGCTGAATCCTGTTCACATGTGCTTATCCCACCTGAGTTAAGCGGATCACATGCGTGAACAGAAGAGGTCAAACATACAATTTAACAAGTCAGCTAGGTTTTCCTGGAGGAAGCCAAAGAGAGCAACAGCTACAGAGCCAGAGGGACAGATGACATTTATGAAGCCTCTTTGATTAATCACACCAGAAATGCCCTTAGTAACCAAACACAAACTCATTTGAATCCACGGTCATGTCTCCAGGTGATTGCAGTTGCTGTTGGTACACGCAAATGGCTCGAACTTGTGACTCCTGCTGTCCTCTTAAATCAATGCCATTTCCTACTGCACGGATTTAAAAGCTTTTGCAACATTTGTGCTTGTTGGGAAGTCTGAAAGCAGGACGCATGTGCCAGTAGAGTATGATCCTGAAGGTGGAATAGGCCATTTAATAAAATATATTAATGATTTATTTTCATGCAAATCGATTAAAACATGATGTATTTTCATGTTTTCAACTTGAAAATGTGTCCTAATACAATCATATAAGGTATTAAAAAAAAAGACATGTTTTGTGCCATATGCACCTGGAAAACCCCATTATTTATATCAGTGCAGGATAAATGGCTTTTAAATTGCAACTTACAAACTAGGAATTAGTAGCGCAAACAGGATTTCATCCTTTCATTTAGCAGTTGAATATGAAGAAGATACAGTAACCAGCACACTCTTCCTTACATCATCTAATTATTTATTATTTTAGTTTGAAGGCATTAATTGTACTAAGATGTACTAATCTGAAGGAGCACTGAAAACACAGTTGATGAAGTAGAGTATTAATTAGTCTAAAAGTTGATATTGTATTTAATTTTATGTACCACACCAGGGGAATTGTACAAAGAGACCCTGTTACTTGGTTTTGTTCTTCTGCATTTTCATTCTTTACATTGTACACAAACTTCCTGCAAGGGAAGGCTTAGGGCATGTTCACATGGGCATAACAGCCTCATCCTCACTATGTCTTGCATCATGCAGCCCCATCTGCCCTAGGAAAAAAAATAAACTCCATATAGTGTTCCTTGAAACATCATCCCTGAGAAATCACCCCACTCACTGCATGCTTAAAATACAAAAATCAGAAAACACACTCTGAGCTTTACAAACTCAGCATCACCCCAGAGCCAGGCTCCTCTGCTCATATTAAATTAAGGGATGACTCCTATAACTAAACAAGGCTTGGTTTGAGCTGTATGTAATGGTGAACTCTGTGATGTGTCAGTTTTAACTTACTTGTGCTCTGAATCCTTAAATCCATTGGTAGGGGAGGAAGTGCATGATATCTGCTTTCCTAACAGTGTTGGCATTCTGTTCCAAAATCAGTACAATCTGTTGAAGTCAGGGTCACGTACTGGATGAAAATGGGGTCGCTGCCCTACATCTCTAAACATGAATCCAAGTGACGGATGAAAGCGTTTTTTCAGAAAAAGGAAAAAATTGCAAACCAAACCCTGGCAGGTGCAGCTCTCCTGCTAAACCCTGTACAGTTCATATACAATAGCTCTGCAAATATCTCTGTTTCTATAGTCAATGACATTGGCAACCAGTGGTGCCCACAGGTTGCCCGATGGCAAATCACCTAATAAAGGCTGCTAAAGGTTGCATTCCAGCAACCTTTCGGGAAATACAATAAATATGGAAAGATGCTTGCACGCCTGGAGCACTGTGGGAGCTCCTGACATTGTAGGAGCTGACAGCTTGGTGTGCCTCGCTGTAAGGAGCGACCTTTGGATCAATTAGTTGATGCTAATGGTGGACTGGAGAACATCACGGTACCGTAGCCAGCAGAACTCAACACTCATTTCACAGTGCACGATTATTTGAGAAAGCAAAACGTGAATTTTTACCCGGTGGCTGGGAAAACTCCCGCATATTTAAACATCCCACAGGCACCGCGCAAGGCTCCATCCCAAGCCCATACTTTCCCGACACGCTGTTTATCATCCGCTAAGGCTTTTCCTGAGTAGGGGGATTTTGCACCTGCCATCCCGCATCCCGTGGGTGCACAGGCACTGCCCAGCTCTGCCCAGCCCGGCACCGCTCCCGGCGCGGGTGCCGCTGTCCAGCCGCGCTCCCACAACCCGCGGCCAAGCCCCGACCGCAGCGGCGATCACCGCAACGCCGCCTCGAAACCCGAGCCCCGCCACCAAACCCCCTTGGCGACCCGCCCGAGGGGCCGCGGAGCCTCCCGGGCACCAGACCCGGCTCCCCCGGGACGCCGCCCGCCCCCGCCCCGAGCGGAGCCGCCGGTCCGTACTCACCGCGGCTCGGGGCTCTCCCTCGCCGGCGCCGGTGCCGGCAGCCGCCCGGGCGGCCGCTCGCCCCTCTCTGTACGTGCGCCGGGGAGCGCGGGCAGGGGAGCCNCCGGGGCGGGGAGCGTGAAGCCTCTCTCCCCAAGCGCGTCCCCGGGATCTCCGGGGCTGCGGTACAGAGGCTGCCAGCGGTCCCGCCGCTGCTCATCCCGCCCGAACCCGCTCGTCCCCGCGGGCTGCGCCCCGGGACCACCCAGGGATGGACGCTCGGAGAGGCACTTTGCCCATGGAGCGGACGGGAGCGAGCAGGGCAGCGCCCGGGGCGGGCAGAGCGAGCGCCCGTCACTGACGGGGTCTGGTCACACACAGGGGCAGCGGGAGCGGAGGGGGCAGGGACAGCCCCGCTCCCTCACGGGCAGCCCCAGCGGAAGGGACCGGGGCAGCCGCGCTCCCTCACGGGCAGCGGGAGCGCAGGGGACGGGGGCAGCCGCGCTCCCTCACGGGCAGCGGGAGTGCAGACGATCGAGACAGCCGCGCTCCCTCACGGGCAGCGGGAGCGCAGGGGACGGGGGCAGCCGCGCTCCCTCACGGGCAGCGGGAGCGCAGAGGATCGAGACAGCCGCGCTCCCTCACAGGCAGCGGGAGCGGCCCCGCCCCGCACGCACCCTGCGCAGGCGCGGGGCCCGCGCAGGCGCCGCGGAGCCGCCGCGGTGCGGAAGCGCGTTTACGGAGCGGCCGCGGGGGGAGCGCGGAGCCGGCGGGATGAGCGGCGTGCGGGGGCTGAGCTCCGTGCCCGGGCTGAAGGAGGACTGCGAGGAGCTGCTCGGCGCCTTCCTGCAGGCGGACACCGTCCGCTTCGAGCGCTTCGCCGAGCTGTGGCGGGAGCGCCGCTTCCACACCGTCTTCTAGTGAGTGAGGGAGGGAGTGAGGGAGGGAATGGCTCCCGGCCTCTCCTCAGGCCAAGCCGCGCCTGCCCCTCGCCTTCTCCTCGCCTTCTCCTCTCCAGGCCCGCAGCCCCCTCTGCTCAGCTTCCCTCGAGGTCCGGCCAGCCCTGAAGGGGGTGCGGGTGAGCCCTGTGCCCCCTCAGGCCTGGATCAGGGAGAGGGTTTGCCTGGCTGGGCTCTAAAGAAAGCGGAGCATCCATCCTTCTGTAACGAATGGAAAAGAGCTTTGAATTCAGCGTATTTCGTGCGATAGGAATGTGTGTGATTTGAGTGCTGACTCCGCAGGGAGCTTGCTGCAGTCCTGGTGAGATTTAAAGGACATTGCATGTTTCACTGAATCATAGAATGTCCCGAGTTGGAAGGAACCCACACGGATCACGGATCATCCAACTCGTGGCCCTGCACAGAACGCTCCAAGGATCACATCCTGTGCCCGAGAACCTTGTCCAAGCTTTTCTTGAACTCTGTCAGGTTGTGATTCTTGGGATTGTCCTCTGCAGGGCCAGTAGTTGGACTCAGTGGTCCTTGTGGGTCCCTTCTAGCTGAGGACAATCAATGATCCTATATTTTTAAAACATCTAAAGCTTGTTTCTGCATGATGGATTTTTCCAAAGCCTAGAGTTTTATATTTACTTGATTTAACATGCTGCATTATTTGTTTATTTGTTTATTTTAGCGGTAAAATGAGAGCTTTGCTGAGGAATAAGCTCACAAAGAAGACTCTAGATCTGGCCCAGCAGTACTTCTGGCCCCCCTACTCCTTCCAGATCCGAGTTGGTGCTCTGTACCTTCTGTATGGGCTCTATAATGCCCAGCTTTGTCAGCCAAAACAAAAGGTAATTGTTCCTTGAGGTTTTATTCTCAGGATACACTAGGGATAAAATACGTGGTACACTGCTGTCTGCTCTGTCATCATAAATGGTTAGGGCATTTCCTCTTGCTTTCCTAAAATAAAAATACTGAAAGCCAGAGTGGAAGCTATTGGAAGAGGCAGAGAATGTGTTCATCAGCTGATGAAACCCGTTACAGCCTGAGTTACTCTTTAGAATTCCAACAGAATGGAGACTGACAATTATTTCCACTTCCCGTTAACCAGAAAAGGAATTCATGAACAGGTTGAGAGGGTGTGTGCCTGAATTACCCCTTCCTTGCTGCTTTTAGGATAGGAGACCAATATCTAAAGGAATTACAAACTCAGTGCAAGGAGAAGAGGTTTTCTTAGGAACTTTGCGATATATGTTGTGTGCACATGCAAAATTGAGTCCAAATTCTTTAAACAACAAACTGAATTTGGAGTAGTCTACAATGATGCCATGATGTCTCATATTTTGACCTCAGAGAAATCAATAAATTTTTATGAAGATGAATTTAGGCAATTTTAAAGCCACTGCTGGATAGCAACTGTAGGAGGGTACACGAGTTATCAAGGGTTAAGCAGAGAGGAAGTGAAGTGGGCAGAGTGGATATGACAGGAGACAAAGGAAGAAATAAGGGAAAGAGAGCATTTATGAGGATTTCAGTAGCATACACAGTGGTATGAGTATTGTTCCTAATCATTAGTGAAGGGGAATATCCTAGGTGCAGACTGTTTTTCACACACTTCAGAATGTGAAGAGTGAATGTTTTCAAATGTCAGAAAGGATTTATGTTCCACACGACTGTCAAAGAAAATATAATAATCTTATGTGTCTAAAATGATGATAGTAAAACAAATGTTATAGTGGGATCATTTCTGCAGCTCTGAACATCCAGGTATTGTCTGTAGTCAGATCACAGCAGTCAGCTCAGTTAATTTTTATGGTTGAAATATTAGTTTAACAGTGTGTCACTCTTGTTGCAGATCAGAATCGCACTCAAGGACTGGCCTGAAATCCAGAAATTTGAGCTGGATCTACTTGACTCCCAGCATTATGATGCAGCCTATATCCTTAGGAAACTGCGACTTGCCAGAGCCTTCCATTTCACAGCAATGCCAAAGCTAGTGAGTTTTTATGTTAATGACTTACATTTTTTAGTAAAACACCCTCATCTTTCAATGCCTGACAGTTCAACAGCACTCAGGGTTAGCTCAGCCTTGAGGTTGTATAAAATGCAATATGTGTGGCTTTACATAGGTAGGTGATGAAGAGCTTAGAGGATGTTTGAATGCTTCTCACCTGAAAATATTTTTTCTGTATCTAATGTTCCTAATAGATTTGAGATATCTTACCAGTTGGGAAAATTAGTCTGGGAGCTGGATTAAATTCTTAGCTAGAGAATAATTTGTGAAAAGTGCGGGATCTGAGCATGTGACAGCAAAGCTGTTGTTGGTGAGATGGTTTTATGCCTTTCAGTATCTCCCATCTCCTGATTGATGGATATGCTGTAGGAATTCTCAAGAGGAGGTGCCATTTGAAGCTTACTTTTGGGTTACAAACATTGCCTCTTGTTTTAGCTGACCTACAGAACTAAGAAGAAGATTGAGGAAAGTTATTTTAAAGAAGAATTTAGGGACCCGTGTAGCAGAGTGAACAGCCTCATCACTAATGATGTACTGGAGGTACAGTAACCTTTAAACTACAATTAACCAATGGAGTTTGTTTAGTTTTAATTTCTCTGTTGCCCAAGTGCTGTGACTTTTCTAATCAGCCCAGTCTTGTCCTTTGTCAGTCTCTTGTGGAATGCAGAGTAAGGTAATTTTACCAGACACTCAGAAATGTGGCATTTACTTTGGAAGAATTGTGGTACCTTTTTTCCAATACTGAAATACGCTCTAATGTTTTGTGGTTTTGCTTCAGAAAGATGTAAAAGGGTGCATGTAAATGGTTAATTGTCACTTAGAGAAAAATGAAAAATGGGGGGAATGTTTGTTTTGATATGTCTGCAGGTTGCAGCTGGAGAATTGATACTTGTGGTAATATGAATTTACTTAACTGCAAGTTTATAGCCTTCTCTCACCTTTATTTCTCCTTTCAAATCTTGTTTGGTTTTTTATTATATGATGCATTTTATAAAAATCTGAGTAGTTCAAGCCAGGTAAAGGTTCTTATATCACTCAGTGATAGAACTGTCTTTGCAGGTTTTTTCATTTATTGCTGGCAAATGTGTATCAGTAAGGCTGACTGCAGCGATATGGAAATCTGTGAAGTAAAATGTTTCCTCCAACGAGATGAAAATAAAACACAGTATCAGAAAGAACCCTGTGTGAGCAGTGGCCCTGAATAACCTTCTTAATTTAAATAACACAAGATACTCTTTCTTCTTGAGCTTATCTGATGGGTCAGTCCTGGTTAGCAGGATTTCTTGGCTCTAAAACTCCAATAATCTAACCAGAATCAGTTTCTAACATTCCTCCTGCTCCAGTGGTCTCCTTAGAATGGTTTCTGTAACCCTGGGTTTGCACAATGAGGACTAATATTGCTTTACTGCTGATTTTTTTTTTTTTTTTTCTGAAAGACACTTTTAATAATTTCAGGAACTGATGAATATTCACGACCACTATCAGAAAATGAAGTGTGTCATTTCAGCTGACAAATCCCAGCCAGACAAGGCTCTGAGCTTGATAAAAGATGACTTTGTGGTTAATCTCAAAAACATAACCTTGGAACATCAGGAATGGCAGCAGAACAGAGTGGTAGGTACTACCAACCACAGTGCTGTGGTGACTCAAGAGGTTGGATGAACGTGTAAGAATTGGATTTCATGGTGCGGTTACCTCAGAGCTGGTAAATCTCAGACTGAAGGAGAAGGAACTGTGACACTGAAGGCATGGAATGTGTGAAAGCTGAGGCAGGGATGTGGTCTAGAAGAAAGAACTTGTGGGTGGTCTTGCCTCTGGGATACCACAACTGACTGCTGAGGGAAGCCCTGGAGGTCTGGCCTCATGAAATAGCTCTGTAACACATCCCTGCATCAAAGAAAGGCCACAGTATGAGGTGGATGTAGAAAATGGGCGTGGGTGTAAATGCTTGTCTTGTTTTTAACAGTTCTTGGATTTTAGCTGTCTTGCATATGACAGATGTTTAAACAAAAATGCTTTTCTTCCCCACAGAAATTACTCCAAAGTGTTGAAGGAACTGATGAAACAGAAAACAAAAAGAAAGAAGATACTTTGCTAAAATCAGAGGTAAGGAAACTGAACTGCTTTGCTGCATTGCACAGGCCAGACCTGTTAATTTTTTGACTTCAGATCTCAGGCTAAGCAGTATTGGTCAAAGTTTGATAGTGTCAAAATAAATTCCAGGGACTGCTGGTGGGGCTGGTTGCTTGATTTTGTTTTTAACTCACATTGTTTTCTGTTGAGCTGTGAGCATTTACTGCTGCGACAGCCCTTAGATGATCACAATAAAAAACCTCTCTCAGGTGAGGAGAGAAAAGAGCTGCATTTTCTTAGCCAAACTCCTTCACGCTTCCTCCTGGAGTTTCATCTTAAGGCAATATTCATTTTTTATGCTACAAAATCGTCTCATGTTGTACTTGTCCGCTTATTTCAACTTTGAATTTAAGTAAGATGTGAAGTTTCAAATTTGATTTTTCTCCTGGGCTTTGTAACAGTGAAGGCAACCAAAATTATGCTCGGTCTTTTTAATGGAATTTGAACTTTTTTTTTTCCTTGAAGTACTATTTTGGTGGCATTGAAATGATTGGATGGCATTGAAATGATTTTGGTGGCATTGAAACTAATTATAGAGTTACAGATGTAGTGAGATATTGCTCAAGTGGTTGCCTGATGTAATATCTCATTTCAGTACTGCTATAATAGAATAAGAATCTTTTTTGACTGGACTCTTGTTTCTTTACAGGGTTCTGAAAGAGCAAGTGCCCTGGCCAGAATCAAATACAGGTCTTATTCTGCAGCTGTTGAGGTGGGTATGAAAACTGATAATGGGGATTTATTTATTTTTCAAGAGCAGTTTTAAGTACCAGTTTAATGTAAATGTTGGGTCAAAAAGGAATGAGTTAAAACTGCACCCTGTAATTCAGTTTTTGAATGTTCTAGTTTTCATAACACAGCAGGGAAACACTAAGCTTTAATTTTGTTAGATTTATGGAGCAATGTAGGTAAGGCCTGTGCTTGGGGGATTTTCATTTACAGGGTATCTTTTAATGTCTGTGCTCTGTTTAAATAGTTTTCAGAAGAATGTATAAATTAAGAGGAATTTTAAGAAGGTGTATAAAAATACCTGAGAGTTTAATTGCTCAGATTCCTTGGATCTTAGATACTGGAACCTTGGAAGATACCTGTGAAAATGGGACTTGGGAGTTTAAAGTCAGTTGCAAGTTCTTGGAAACTTTGTTTCAGTAGCTTCTCCCTTAAAAGAATATTGTTGATTTGTCTTTTTCTTAGCAGTCCTGCGAGAAACATCTCAACTTTCTCTGTTGATTAAAATCTCATGTTGAAAAACGTGTCATTAAATGAAACAGAGCTCTGCATTTTATTACTCTTCAGACTCATGAATGTGCAGTGCTGTTTTCTAGGTATTTAAACAAAATGTGATGGCAAGGAGGCTTTGTAGAGCAGCAGTTTTTGGAAGTGTTTCTTTTGTGTAGGGGGATGCAGCATGGGGTTGGTAGTAACAGAGAATGGATTCGGAATTAATGAATGTTTCATTATCTGCATTTGAAGTTATTTATGCACCATTAAATCATAAAGGGGCACTGTCCTGTTTTGGACAATGAAAAACTGAAGAACAGCAACAAGTGGGAGTCCTCCCTCCCTCTTTCCCCTTCTATCCCTTTTCCACCCTGACATCAAGTTGATGCTTTGGTCCCTGCTGGTTTGTCAAGTGACCCACAGCAAGATCTGTTGTAGAAATTCAGCTTTTTTTGTGTCATTCAGGTTTCCAAATCCAGGAGGCATCGTCAAGTGCAGTTGGAATCCTCTGAATCAGGATCCAGTTGTGGGAAGTCTCCAAGTCGAAGAAAGAAAACCAGCTGGGGAGCACAGCCAGCAAGGAGCAGAGGCTCTTCAGGAGTTAGAGGTACTTCTCCATTGCATCCATGAACCTGGGGAGATTGCAAAGGTTTATCCATTGCTTTGCTAGCTGGGTTAAATTTTGGTATTCATCAGTGGGAAATTACTTTTCCTAAGGAAATTCTCTTTCTGTTATCCATCTTTTCAACTGATAGAAGTTGCTCTGCTAAATTTTTTGTTTCCTCCTTATTTGTTGTAGGTTAAATGAATCTAAACAGCAAAATGGTTTTGAAATGTCTTTATTTTTTGAATTATCTTTATTTTAAAGATGGGGATTTAATTTCAAAGTTCCAGACTTGCTTAGTCTCTGCTACGGAAAACAAGTTACTGAGGAAATTAATCTCTTTTCGGAGATGAGCATTAGGCAGTGTTTCCTTTGCTTGACTTTAAAACAGCAGTTGAAATATTTTGGAGCAGTAAGGGCATTTTGAATTATTGAACTGAGTTGATGATAATTTGCTTTGAATTGGTGGTGTTAATTACTTGTTATTGAAAGTTTCTTAGTGAGCCATATTGAAGGTACTGTGAAAAGTAGGTTTGTCTACAGCATTTGATGGCATCTCAGGAGAGCAGCAGTGAACAATCTTTCAACTACTGGGTGAGGGATATAGAAGCAAAAAAAAGCTGACAGTTTTTCCTCAAAATCTGTGTGCAGGTGAAATGCAAGAGGCAAAGGAAACCCCAACTCGGCATATTGGGATGCCAATAATCACAGAAGAGGACTCAGATGAAGGAGGTACAACAATTGGAATTCCAGCAAACCAGTGACTTGTTTTTAAATATCCCTCTGCTGTGTTTTTCTGAAACTAAAGCTGATATTTGCAAAAGCTAGATTTGGGGTTAGCCTGCAAATTGCTGCAAAAATTGAAAACTTTGAAATGCCATGGCAAAATCATGAGAGTAATTTTTTCTACACAGATTTCATCATACTGTGTTCAGAGTTAAAACTGGTCCAGTTTAAAGGAGTTTCATTCTTCTGTAATACAGATTTGTCTTGAGGAGTTCCATTGTGTAGGGAAAAGTGATTTCTTTGGTCAGTCTCCCACTTACAGAAGATGCCTGTTCTGATAACTCTGGGAGCTTAGGAAAGAAAAACCCTTGCTGCCCTCACCTTTGTTGAGGGGAGAGAAGGTTCCTCTCCAGCCTAGATTTCAGCTGGGCAGTGTTCCATGGATTGAGCTCCAGTACAGCAATAGCATCCTCTGCTGTACTGGAAGTTATCTGACGTTGCTGGGGGAGGCCTCTGGGAACTGCAGCAGGGGAGTGAATGGCTTTGCTGTCACTCAGGTTACTGGAAATAACGTGATTTAATTGGGAAGCAATGGTAAAGCAGATTGCTCAAAGCTTGCAGTGGAGTTGTTCTGCAGAAGCATCAATGTTGGATGATGCTGAGCTGCTCTGCAACTCAGGAGCTTCAGGGTCTGTTCTCAGCTGCTTGAGCAGAACATGACACAGTATAAAGAGTCTTTTATAGTTAATTCACTATCCAAAATTGTACGTAATGGAAGGATATTTAATACAAGATATATTTAATACAATTGAATTCATTTAAATGTATTGAAATACATTTCTAGTGACACTGTATATTTATATTTGCTCTTTTTAGAAGCAAAGGAGCATCTCGTAGTACTGAAGTGAGATCACATTCTCTGGTCACTTTTGTTTGTAGACAGTGGGAATTCATTCGATTTTAAATGGTCAGATTGAAGGTGCCATGGAGCATTTAGTATTGTACTTTGTTTACTTTCCTTTCACTTGTCCACTTGTTGTGGACAAAAAGTTTTTCTAAATCAGGAACATTCTCCATTTCTCAGAATTTTCCAGTAAATTCTGAAGCATTAAACATACCCATAAACAGTCTCTTCAGATGTTTTGTATTTCATTTGTCAAATTCACAGCAAAATCTGAAAGATATTGGTAAGGAGCAGAAAGCTTTTAAGATGGAATAAGTTTTGGAGTACAAGATTCATCAGTGGAATTTCAGTTGATACTTGGAATTATAGTGTGCTGTAGGATCTAGAAAGATATTTTTTGTATTTAAAAAACACAGGGAGAGGGACTGGAAGAGGATCTCAGGAGCTCATCTAGTTAATTTCCTGTGCTGGATAGAATTAGTTCTACTTGAACAATTGCCACGAGGGAAGATGGACTTAAAAACTTGTAAAAAGATCCCTTCTCTTTATTTTCTTTCAGAAATATCTCTACCCAAGAGGAGAAGACCACGTTAGAGGATCCAGTTGGGGAAGCACTAATGTTAATTTTAATGACAAAATGAAAATGTCAGAGGTCACACCAAGTGCTTGTTTTGGATACCTTTGAACATAAAAGAAGTGTCTGGGACCAGAACCACAGGTGATGCTGGAATACTGGCAGTGACTGGGATACTTCAGCTGTCCCCTGGTGCCTTTATTCACGGAGAATGCTTCTTGTGGGTGACCAAAGTTGCTGTGTCCTGGCTGAGATGGAAAGAGAAGGCTCAGAAGATATTTGCCCATGTAAGACATGTCTGTAATCCTTTATCTCTGAACATCAGGTTACTGACTGTTGAAAATTAATACAATAAATTCTTTTTCATGGTTGACTTGCTCCATTTTATGGTGTGTAAACTTCACTGTTTATCATGGTTTGATCCCACACATGTGGAAATGAACTTGCTGATAAGCTTTTTGTTGTGCCCTGTCTCCAGCAGATCTGGAGTTACTGTGTATTCAAATGGAGGGATGGAAAGGGTGCTTATGAATTCTGCAGATAACCCTCAGCTGTACAAAGGCAGGGCTGGAATTCAAAATGATCTTTATAAATTGGAGGGGAGTGAAAGAAGTGGGTGCAGAAATAAACATGGATCTCAGTACTGAGAACAGGCACAGCAGGGGGAATGTTTGCTTGGCAGCAGTGCAGCAGAAAAAGCAAATGGACTGAGAATTGTCAGCTGGAGTGCTTTCTGTAAACACTAAAACCAATAAAATTTGTGTCACTCAGCCTTGGAAAGCTGTAGCCTTAAATATCCCCATCTGACCGCAACAGTTTAAGAAGAATGTGGAATTACTCTCCTTGGAATTTCTCCAGTTGATCACAGCTGTTCTTTCAGGAAAGGCCAAAGGAGTTGTATCCTTTTCTACAAGAAGAAATATAAATTAGAAATTTGAAAGATTTTGAATACAAAAGGAACCTAAATTCAATTAATTAGTTTGGTAGTATGACTCTCACAGGCCAGAGGAATTGGCGTGCTCTTACCTGGAAGAAAAAACATTTAAATGGAGATACAAATGGTTTGACTATGAAAGGTTTCCATATTAAATGTGTTGGTTGGCAAGGAGGAATGGGCCAAAATGACAAAGAGGTCGGACCCTGGAAAAGCTGATGATGAAGTGCCGGTGTTGCACTCGACCTTGTTAATGAGAAAAGAGGAAACACTTTGTAATAAAGCCAAACCTTACTGCATTGTAAACTGGACAATCAAATATTCTGTTGAGTAACCAAAGTCTTGATGGTCTTATCCAAAAGTCATTATTAGCCCAGATCTAATTATAGGAAAAGAATAGTTCTACACAGATTAAAAATTCCTATAGTGGTAACAGCACAGTTAAAGTCATCATACATGCATTTAGTTTCTACTCTTTTTTTCTAGTTTATCATTCACTCTTCCACTGCACTCTTTGTCCTGAGGTTGGGCTTAGGCTATGGATGGAACATGCCTCAGATGTGTTCTTAAAAGGACTCGTCTATGGCTATAAACATTTTGAAGGTATAATTTCTGTAAAGTTTGAGCAATTTGGTTTTATTTGGGCTTTCTGGCAGCGATGATGCCTGTGCTTTTCTGTTACCTGCACAAACCCTGCCTCTGTGCATTTCTCCTCCTACTTTTTGGTGAGTAGGTACATAAAACCAGAAGAGATCTCAAAGGGAAACTTACTCAGACTATTTTTGCTCAGTAACATGTTTAATACTCTTCCCTGCAGTGGCACTTCTTCATAACATGACCATCTCATTTGCTTCTTACACCTTTGAGCCATCCCAAGAGCTGAGTAAGGGGTGGAATTTGTCACAATTTTTGATACTTAGTGACACGAGTCCTGCCTGCACTGCTCTGCGAATGATTTGCAAAGCGTGCAAAGGCTTGGCTGGGCAGAAGGAGGGATGCATTCAACTAGCAGTTATTTTCATATTATAATCATGAAAACAAATGTTCTGTAATTTGTTTATAAAATTACACAGATGTAAAATGGAAGTCATGATTAAGAGTAAATTTAGAACTGCTGACCGTGTGCATGGTGATGTTTCAAAACAGTAATCCTGAGAATTTAGAGGCAGCTGTAAGCAGAGTTTCACAGTGCTGGTGTAATCTTTAAAAGACAAAAATCCTTTGCTGCAGTCTGATGGGCAATTACAGGCTTTGAAAAACAGGAGAGGGACTTCCTAAAATACTTCATTGAAGCAAGCAGCTGTCATTAAAAAAACCTTCAACAATAATGCTGGACTTCCAAATAGTAATAGTAGTCGTAGACTTTCTGGGATCTAAATTCTCTCCTGGTTGTAGCCTCAGCTAAAAGTCTGCAAGGAAATTTAATCTCTGTAATGCCAGCCTAAGTTCCAGCTGTGCTGATGGATAGAAGTGAGGCCATATGACAGTGTGTATCTGGATGTTGTTACAGTTTTCAGAAATAAATTAAATACATATGTTTTAGCTGAAGCTTCTCTGAGGTAGATGCACAACTGTCTGTTCACCCAAAAGTAATCACCATTTCTTTGGCAAAGCTGAAAGATCCTCTTAGTGGAGGCTTGAGCCAGTGCTCAGGGTTTGCAAAGATCACGTGGGTGATGAAAAGCAAAATAAACCTAGAATACCTAGAGGTGACATCGGTTTACAGAATCACAGAATCAATTGTCTTGGAAAAGACCTCTGGCATCATCGAGCCCAACTTTTGAATGATCACCACCTTGCCAACCAGAGCATGGCACTGAGTATCATGTCCAGTCTTTTCTTGAACACCTGGAAACTGTTTAACTGAAAGTATACAATATATTTTTTATTCTTATTATTAAAGCAACCAACAAGGTCTAATTAAGTCAAAGTAAATGCAAAAGGATGGACAAATTAAGCTCAAATGCCAGCTCGGGAATGCTCCTATAAGCAGCTGTGCTCAGTCTGGAGGTTTTTGCAGCCTTCAAACTGAAGTTGAAACAGCAAAATGGGAGTGATGTGAAAAAATTCCAAATGCCATGGATGACAGCGGAGATCTGTGTGTGTATAGCTTAGTGTCAATGTGGGTATCACCTCTAGAATAACTGGAGAATCCTACAGTAAAAGGGACTTTGCTGTTTGTTATAAGGCCAAATTGTTAACTGTGGAATTCTCTTATTAAGTGAATTCTTGTTGCTACCAATTGCACATCTCTACTGTAGTGAGCACAGAGAACAATTAATTCATCACCATCTGCATAAAGACACACCACAAAGCTGGAGAGACTGTTCCATTCATTCTAAACCCTTTCTTTTTCAGACTAAAATCAAAAGCAGTCTCCTTTCTTTTTGTTGCCTTTTTTTTTTTT